>JAEQBH010000935.1:600000-857746 GCA_016808115.1 Tetrastigma voinierianum
TTAAGGGTGGAGACATGTAAACACGTGGAAATTTAGTGAGTTGTAAGGTGAAAACAACCGTATGAGTAATGCATTTCCAAAAAGTCATGGAGTTTCCCTACAAACTTCCTAGGGTTACGACAATAATATCACTTTCAAATGGTAGGTCTAGTCACTTAATTAATACTTGAGTTTGTGTCCAATTTGAATTTGAATTAATTTCATCATAGTATTATATGGCTTCTAGAGATGTAAATATGAATGGCCCTACCTAAATCACAGTATATGATTGATTGAATTTATATTCTGTTTAGGCTCAAATAGATTTATAGAGCGTAATCACTGCGGTGATATGTTTTATTCACTTATTTTATTTTAAATCGAAAAATGAATTTGGGATTCGTTTAGTTTTGGAATGAATTAAAAGAATATTAGTTGAACTGTTTTTCTCTCAGCGCCTTTTTAGTCAACTGATCTTCTTTAAGTAAAGTGATGATTTTTACTATTTTGATCTAAAACACCCGTGCATACTCTTTCTGTCGTCCCATTTCTTATTAACAGAGTTATTCCACATAGTTTTAAGTTTTATTTTGTTTTTCATTATCTCGTCATCTTGTTGTAGTGATTAATTTTGTGTCGTCGTTTAATTGCAACGTTTTATTTATATTTGAATGATTCAAACGAGCAACACATATTCTATCATAAAGAGATAATAAATCAGATTATGTCATAACTGAAGTCATAAGTATTCTAGTTAATAATATATTATCAAATTTATCGTTTAAGTGGTATTATGTCATTAACTTTATGTGTTCTTTGCATCTTATATAGTTTTTAGTTATTTGTCTTTGTGTTTTTATCAATGTATTATTACTTGTTTGAATCATTAAACTTATTTTCTTTATATATATATATATATATATATATATATATATATATATATATATATATATATATATATATATAAAATTCATACCACTCTTTTATAATAAATTGAACAATGGTCGTATTAGGAAGTTATAAAATTATATTAAATATATTATTTATTATTTTATTTTATATAAACATTAAATAATTTTAAAATATATAGATTTGTGAAGGATTATAATTTAATTTGGTTTTTCTTACTGGAATGAAATAAGTATTTCTTTTTTTTTTTTCCACTGAAGGAATGATAATGAAGTTGGTCCGTGAAGAAGATGATAAGAAATTAAAATGTGGAGAAATTGTTTTTTCAAAAAAAAATGTGGAGAAATTGATGACAGTGAAGTTGGCATGTGGAAAAGTGGGGTTAGAGTTAAGAAAGTACCTTCTATACACTGCTAGCAATCCCTCTCACTTGATCTTCTAGTGAATTTATGTTATTATTTTTTGAAAAAAATTATATATCTAATAGTATTTATTTTTATTTTAAAATTAAAAGATATTTATTATTAATAATTCACTTTAGAACTAACAACGTCGATGTTTTTTGTCAAGTATAAGGTATTAGCGAGTCGTGCTCATACAAAAGCGTCTTCAAGTTCTACCTCGTTTCGGTAATTTATTAAATACAATAGAAAGAGATTATAAAAGTGATAAAGAGTGCATGCTTGTGCATTTCGTATAATTGAAGCAGACGCATAGCCCAAATGGACCGAGCCCATTAGGGTCTTGTGCCAAAATGGATCGGACCAATTCGACCCACTTTTTTCGAACCTACTTTAGGCTAGTCCAATCGGACCCAATGTGGTTAGAGGGTCAAAATGGATCGGAAATTAAAAAATTAAAAATAATAATAAATAACAATTTTATAAATTTTATTTATTATACTTACTTATAGTTTATTCTTATATTCTTAAGATTATATAAAATAAATTATTTTAGTTATATATATATATATATATATATATATATATATATATATATATAATTTTTTTCTATAAACAAATATATATTTATATTTTCATAATAAAATATTAATATTTTTAATAATTATAAAATATTATGTACTTATTAAAAAATTTAAATAAAAAACAGGTCAAATGGGCAAAGTAAGTTGAGTCGACCCAAGCATTAATGGGCCAATTGCCCCTACTTCTATTCATGTTGGTTGATTGATCCATGGGGTTAAACCCATTATTTCACCTCTAATTCCTAGGGCTTTAATCATTGATTAAGTTAAAAAATGTTCCAATCATCTCACGTATATATCAGTGATAACTAGAATCAAAAAGTCAGAAAGGACTATTTAGTATAGTTTGGATAATTGAAAAGTCCAGCAAACACAGTTTTATTGGATTTAAATGCATTATTACATATTCTCGTGAGACACGACATGGAAAAAGTGTAGAATAAACACATGACCCTAAGACCTCGTGATCTGCTAAAGTGAAGTGAAGGTGTTTCTTTTTTAAAGGGTTGAAAACGAATCTTTTATCAAAGTTTTTAAACAATATCAAATATGCATCAAAATATCTAATCCAGGTTGAGATTATTAGAATATGTTCATAACAACAAAGATATTTATGATAAATTAATCATATTTCTACCAAAACAAAAAATCTCATTTAATATAAAAATCTAACTAAATAACAATTTATTATTTGAGTATTAAGGAATCTTATGGACTCATCATGGGTTAAGTACAACCATGATATGTGTGGATTTGATTTTGGGTTCTACCCAAATGGTCTCAGAATCGTATAAATTTTTTATTTTATTTTAGGCTAATCTTTGTATCGGTCGGGAGGGATCGTAGGTAATAAAACTTTTTATTACGTAATACAGGTATATTACCAGGCTCGGCGCAAACCATTGATTAAGCTAGAAAAGACCTCAAGCTGCTCTCCCTACATGTGGTCGATGGTAGGCTCAAACTAATAAGTGATTAGGTAAAAAATGCAACTTAAATCTGCTCACGTAATCGATGGTAGGTTCGAACTCGAAACTATTGATTAAACTAGAAGATACTGCGATATTACTGATGTATATGTGGGCTTGACTCAAACACACTAGCTTGGACTTTACTTTGGTTTTGAATCTATATTTATAATTTTTTTTAAATATAAATATATTCGATGGCAGGCTCGAACTTGAAACCATTGATTAAACTAGAAAGATACCCTAACTATCTCACCTACATATATATTCGATAGTGAGTCGAACTGAGCCATTGATTAAACTAGAAGATCTTCTGGCGTGCGATGTGTATGTGGGTAATGACTTCGAGGAGCACTTTTAGCTTGGACTTTACTTTGGTTTTTGAACCTATATTTATAATTTTAAAAATAACTATTTTCCAAACACAAATCTTCATCTTCATCTTCATCACTCTTTCCCTTTACAAACTCTCTCCTTCTCTTACTTTTAATAACCCTAGGATTGTCCCCTTCCATGTTTCATGGGCGTTTTTACCTTCTCACCAGCCCGGAATGGGCGAGACCGGCCTTCCACATGCGCTTTCCTTCTCGGGTTTTGTGAGCTTAAATGCAGAGTACCCATATTTTTAATTGGAAAAGAAAATTAACATCATTATATAAAAAATGGATAAAAGGAAGTTAGGCTAGAAAAGCTCAAGATAAGATATCTTATATGACGTATAATGAAAATATTGCCAGCTATGTTGGATCATACAGACCAATAATTCACGTTAAGGGTTTATTGATGACAAGGAACACCACAGTCCTTATAAAGCTTAAGTAGCCCATCTGGTGGAAAGTGTAAGACCCGAGAAAATTCCAATTTTCGGAAAAATGGCAAAATCGTCATTTCGGTAAAAATCCGGAATTTTTCTAGATCTCGGATGATAAAACGGATTTCAGATTTGGAATGGGTCTCATGAAATCTAGCTACTGTAATACGGTCGAGACAATTGGAATTTCACGTTTTTCGAGGCACAGGGTGTCGGGTGCCATAAAACGGGTTTGAGAGACATGTGATGTGACAAAAGTCACCTATAACATGTGCTCTTGTGACACATGTTGCAAGATTAGAGAGATGATGGAAATGGATGGCCTAGATTGTACCAAGTGTCAAAATAGTGGAAAAATGGGACATGATGGGAATTTTTTAATTTGTTAATGAGATGAGACAAAAGATGAACAGTTCATCTTCTCGATTAGAAGGCAAAAAATCGGGCAATAATTTGGAGAAAGGATGCGGGGGAGCTGAACATTTTGATTTTTAGAGAGAGAGAGTGGCTTCTCTCTAGGATTAGAAGTAGTTATTAGTCGGTTCTGAAGCGGAGACGAAGCAAGTTGTTACGGCGAGGAGGCTGGCATGGGCACAGATTTGGTGGAGTTAAACTGACTCAAAGAGGTAGGGATCTTTCCCTACTTATGTTAATCCTTGTTTAAGAACCATGTAAATGGTTAGGAACGTTCTGAGGCTTGTTTTAGCCGTAAACTCGGTCTCAAAAGCTTTGAACCGAGTGGAGAAAATTCCTATTTGAGTGGTCGTGAACAGTAACCCGAAGGTTTTACTGTTCATGTGAATAGTGACACGAAATTATCTTTTTGTGTGAAAATGTGTTTGGTTGAGTGATTCAAATTGAATTCTTCGTGTTTGATGGTAGCGTGAGCTGAATTTTGGTGTAATTGATGGTGAATTTGCATAACATGTTTTATGTGATTTAATTATGTTAATATATATGCATGTGAATATATTAGCATGAATGTGTTGGAATTGGCATCATGCATTCCATATGCATTGGGGCACCCTAGAACAATAAGAGTGAGTGCATGAGGTGGTTTCTTGAAGGAATTGTTTGGAGGGTTGACCCGATATATGTAATAATTATCGGAGTGTGTCCACTACAACATCGGAGGTTGTTCATATAATATAAATCGTGAGTGACAATTGATATACATCGGAAGATTGTCTATAAAATATCAATCGTCGGAGTCGACCCAATTGATATACATCGGAGGGTTGTCCATAAAATAGATTATCGGAGTCGGTCCATTATTTATATCGGAGGGTTGTCCACGGTTAAAAACAAATACCTTTGTTTTGAAATGGTTTTCATTCATGGCAAAATGCATGCTTGAGGGAGTCAGTGAGGACTCGAGGTAAATGGTTGTAAATGAAAAATGAAAAGATTAAGAGTAATCTTGGGTTTTCATCGGAAAAATGACAGTAACTCATACTTGGCAACTTGCATGTGTGTGAAATTAAATTGAGGACTCGGGATATGGGATAGGGTGAGTCACATTCTCATCCATGTCATGTAGACATTCAAGTAGGTTCATGTAATTGCTTGAATGTGATTGTTTGCCATGCATGTGCACTTAGGTGGGGAGTAACCCATGTAGGAAATTATCTCTACTGGGCTTTGCTCACCCTGTCGAGGGATCACCATTTGGTGGGAGGCGATCGGGAAGGGCGCACTCATTAGAGGCCGTTTGAAGAAAAAAGCCGACTAATGGCTTTGATATTTGTTAATATATCCATGTATTAGAGAATGTTTGTAATTTTAATATATATGTTGTATAAAGTAATTTATTAACTCTTGGCAAGTATGTAGGGTAGTTGGTTGGATATTTGTGAGTATTGATGCGGGGGCCCAGTAGCCATTATTTTACTCGCATGTGGACCACAATGTGGTCATTATTGTCATTGTTGGAGACGTGATGTACTTTGGGTAGAGCTCCACAGGCTGAGAACTACCTTTCGATTACGTGAGTGGCGTCGAGTTGCAGACATTCCACCCAGTGTCGCTGGGTTGACGAGTTGTCAACGGACACCCCGGTTTTGGGGCATCACGAAAGGAGCGTGGATTTGTTTAATTAAACCCTATAGTCTTTCATGGTTGAACTTATCATGCTTTGATTAAATCATAGTATGTTGTTGTATATTACTTATAAATTTGTCCTTGGGCTCAGACCTAAGATTATTCACATCGGTTTGCTTCTTGTCAGCAAAGTTAGGGTTTATTAGAGAATTTATCAGCAGAGTAAACTACTCAAGCACAGCTTGTAAAATACTCGAATTCGAGTCGGAGTTAATCGAGTTAGGCTCGAGTGGATTCAGTAAATTGTTGAACCAAGTTAGAATCTCACAATACCCTAACTTGAATCGGCGCAAATTTAATCGAACTTTAATATTTTGTGTCAGTCGAACTCGATTAAACTCAGAAATCGAGTCGAGTTTGAGTATAATTATTTATTAATTTTTTAATCGATTCGAGTTTTATCGAGTCGAGTTCGAGTAGCTCGACTATTTTTCGAATCAAATTTTGAACATCTAAAAAAAAAAAAACTTAATCGAGTTCAAGCTTCAAGTTTTTTAATCGAGTCAAGCTCGAGTTTAGCTTTGTATCAACTCGACTCGATTAGACCTCTAGGTCTTATTCGCTTCCATGATTTGAAATTGATAAATAGATAATAGAAAACCAACAGAGAGACAAAGCATGTTTTGATTAAAAGAAATCTATTGCACTAAAAAATTTTATCATTACAAAACAATGTACACTCACATTTGGCTCTATATAACTTCTATGTGTTTCTAATATAGATGTGTAGAGTACCCATAACGCCAGCTGAAATACCCATCAACACAATCCCAATTATAATCTAGCACCAACTCCAAATTCCCTATAAATACAAATCTTTAGATAGCAAGCATGGCAGCAAATTAGGCTGTGACACTTAAAGCTCCCACCAACGACATGAGAGACCCAAAAATGGGATTGTCATAGCTATGATAATGGTACTGAACACCAAGGTGGTCCTAACTAGAAGATTATATGGTCTTTTCTTGTGGAGGTATGGGAACCAATTTTCATTGCATTCTGGTCGTGTAACCATTAATGCATATTTGAAATAGGATTGACTAGGATTAATGCCATATGGCAATCTTTGAGCTCAGCTTCTCGATCGGAAGGTTTAAGGTTATTTGTGACTGAATTTTGAACCAAACATCAGTACCCTAAAACCGCCATGGCTGCATAAGTGATGGTGCAGAAGATGAAGCATACAAGAAGGACCTGCAATAAGAAATGTTATAGAAGATAATTCAGTTCTAGATAATTAAGTTCGAAATCCTTATCTTTTTCTAGCCAATCAAATTCTCCTCATAGTATATATCTATGCAGGAGAAGATGCTTATCTTCAGCAGATGTTTTCTATCTTACGAAACTAAAAAATGAAGGATTTGGAACTTACATTAGAGAATTGATGCTTCTTCTTCATAGAAGTGTACAAGGTAGGGAAGACCGGATGAGCACAATAACAGAAAGGCATATAAACTAAGAGCAGTAGAATTCGCTTTCCAGTTCAGATTTGTTCAGCACATGGAAAAATCAACTCCATCAAAAGCTCCATTCCATAGAATCAGAGCAAAATTATCAAGAAGCTAAAAACCCACTTGCTGAAACATAGAAAAGGATACTGAGACTGTTCAACCAGACAGAAGGCAAAACAACTAAGCCCACAATGAATATGAAGCCTTGTTTCCCTGTATTTGGAAACGAATTATATAATTATCTCAGCAGGATTAAGCCTAATGACACGGGTAGAGCTCAGTGTACATGAAAATGGATACCAGTAATCTTCCCTTCTTCCCGAAAACTCGCTCGCCAACATCAGGATAAGTTTGGATGCTTGGATGGACGTCATGCATCTTCAGGTAAGCCAATGTGAAAGTTGCAGCGGCTTGATGACAAGAAGGAGAAGAAACCAGATAAACCATCTCCTGATGAAAGGGCGTATGGAACGGAAAGGATCCCAACTCCTGGTCGGAATAGAATCAGTCAGATCATGTTTCAGAGATTAAGGCTCAGTTTGGTACCAGGAAAGTACTAAGGAAAGAAGATAGTAAGAAAAATAGAGAGAAAAAAAGAAAGGAAATAGAATTGAGAGGAAAATGAATTCCTTTTATATTTTTCCCAGTGATTTCCTTTTATATTTTTCCTTGATAATTTTTTTCTTTCCTGCTACTTTCCTCGGTGGCAGACCAAGAATTTAGTTTAGAGGAGCATAAATTGATAAACATAAAACTCTAGCCTAATGATATAGAATCTTACAAATTCAAGAGGAGCATGATTAAGGTTTTGGGTTCTGAGCCCGGTTGCAAACATAGCCTAAAAACTTCAAATCAAGAAAATTTGAAAAAAGAACAAACCGGATAAAAACATTGAGGCCCCATTGAACAGGTCTTGAAGAAAGAAGAAGTAGAGCTGAGTATCTTGCTCTTGGCACAAATTTCAGTCGTATAATAGGAAAAACCAACAGAGAGACAAGCATGTTCTGATTAAAGAAATCTATTGCACTACACAAATTTTACTTTCATTTACAAACAATGTACACTCTGTAGCCTATTATTTCTAATATAGATGTGTAGGTACCCATAACATCAGCTGAAATACCCATCAACACAATCCCAATTATAATCACTAACTCAACTCCAAATTCCTATAAATGCCTGAAATCTTTGGATAGCAGAAAGCATGGCAACAAGAGTGAAGCTATGACATAAAAAGGCTCCACGCGACATGAGAGGCCAAAAATGGGTTGTGTAGCTATGGTAATGTTTGAACACCAAGGTGGTCCTAACTAGAAGATTATATGGTCTTTTTTTGTGGAAGTGTAGGAGCCAATTTTCAGTAGCATTCTGAGAATTGGTGTAACCATTAATGCATATTTGGAAATGGATTGACTAGGGTCATTGTATATGGCAGAAATCTTTGAGCTCAGCTTCTCGATCGGAAGGTTTAAGGTTGTTTGTGACTGAACTTTGAACAAAACATCAGGTGCCCTAAACCGCCATGGCTGCATATAAATGAGGTGCAGAAGATGAAGCATAATAATAAAATTGCTTTTTAAATTTATAAAATATGTGTCATGGTACAATGTTTAAATATCGACCGGTTAGTCGGCACTTTCTAGTCTTGAATCCAACACCAACAACATCTTTGTCGGTGACGATTTTATGAGTAATAGGCATCATCTGTTTTGCAATATTTATTTTGTGATGAGATTAGAGAATGAAATATAAAAATGTATTTAGAAAATGAGATTTACTTTTTCTACTATTTGGGTGAGATTTATTTTTTTCTACCATTTGCATCATTTATGAATTTAAAAAAAGTCAAATATTCTCTGTTTGATTTGTCATTTGTGAAATGGGAAAATTGGATTGGTTTCGAAAATAATTTTAAACAGTAGATATAAATTCTTATTCTATTTGGAGAATTTGACAAAATTCTATTTAGATATTCTATTTGATTTGAATTTATGATATAATTCTTTTGCAAAATTCAATTTGATTAGTATTAACGAAATAAATTCAATTTGGAAATTCTATTTGAAAGAGCTCTGTATTTGTTTTTAAAGAAAAAATAATATTATTTAGTTTGAAAGCTTGCAATAGATCAAATATTAGATTTGATATACAAATAGCTAAAAACCAATACAAAACAATATAGAATTAATAGAATAATAAATCAGAAGACCTACGAATTTGATAATATAGTGACTAGAATATCTACAACTCCAGTTCTTCAAATCGACAACATGCGAATTGCACTCAGCGAGATAAAAGCGTCATGACAAAGTGAAGACGGGGACCCAGGCAGGATACCCTCCCAGATTCTGGGTGGTCCCGCCTAGTGAAATCCCAACTGTACAATCTAGGGAATATCAAATGGAACCCCACTTTAAGAAGAAAGTAGACACATGCATTAATATGACCTCAAATATATATAAAGATCACAGCATTTCCAAATCCTGACAGAGCCTATTTTCTTGTAGGTCATAACCTGAACACACATAATAAAAATTCATATGAGTTCATTACTAATATCAGGAGCATTCTAAGTGTGTTTATAGATTTGGGAGTACAAATGGTATAAGTCAATAAAAATAAAGAGCAGATAGATAAGATAGAATCTTTTGGTATCGCGAAGTGATGTAGAAAATTTGGCGCGGTGAGTCTCTGACTGCTGGACCACAGGAGCAGTTTAAAACAATAAAGCGTGAGATAATAAATCCTCTGGTGGTGGCGCTCAGATGCCTAAGTCGGTTCTTTCTTAGAAAAAAGGAAGCAGTTTAGGGTGAATGTGTTGCGTATGTTTGCGTACCTTTTCAGATGGGTGGCCTTGTATTTATAGTAGATGTTTTACCGGTTGGATGGTGAAGTTAGGATACTTTCCCATTGGATGGGATATTTTTTCTGATATTGGATTTGATTATGGATATAGAAAGTCTGCGACTACATTTGGAATTATTTCTCCCACTTGTGGTGGGATCCCATTTGATGGTATAATATTATGAATTATCTTTCTACTTGGTAAGATTTAGTTTGATTTGGATAATATATTATTGGGGATTATTCTATTTCCCACTTATCTATGGGATTTGGCTTGATTTACCAAAACATGGGCTTTCTTGATTACCACAATGGAAGGCCTTTGGTAGAAGCGGATTGGGCACTTCATCTGGTAGGCGTCAAAAAGGCCTAAATTCTTCAATGGGCATGCCCAGTGGATTGGGCCTTCATCCTGGGCTGGCGTCAAAAGGCCTGAATGCTTAAATGGGCATGCCTCTCCTTTGGGTTTTAGCGAGTGGGCCTGCGAGCCCATTGCCAAACCACATCAATTGCCCCCGACCGCCCATTATGCGGCATCGTGGGCAAGGGGCATGCGTTCTGCGTGTCGGATGCAATTTCACGTGTACGCTTTGGGGGCTGGGTTAGTTAAGGCTGATCGGCGGAGTCATCGTCTTGCGTGTGATGACTCTTTGGTTTAAATCTTATTTCTCCTACTCCTTTCAATTTCCTTCTGTTTCTTTCCTTGAGACCTCCCTCGTCTTGTACTTGATCCTGCGACCTCTTCTTTGCTCCAGTCGTACTCCATTTTCCCTTAGTTCTCGTCTGACTTTTTGTGTAGAGTCTTTTAAGCGTTTTTCTTGAGATAGCTTCTTACGTTTTATTCCTGGGACGGTGACGTGCTATCTTTGGTTTCTTTTTGGCCCAGTACGACGGCGCTAGGATTGGGTTGACGAGTTTGTTTTCATTGTTGCTTTCATCATGAATTATTTGCTTTCATCATGGGTCCGAGCCACTCTTCTTCTCCCGCATTGAGGTGACTCTTTCAACCTGCTGCCCGTTCGCGGATCGGGCGGCGCTCCGGCCTTCTACCGGGTTGAACTTCTCGATGCCTCGTACTCTTTCCTCGACAAGGGTAAGGGGAAAGTAGACCTCATTAAATATCCCCGGAGGGTCGTCACCGAGATCCGCTGCTTACCATGTTTTACCGCTGGGCCTAGCAAGGCCTGGCCCTCATATGGGCCAATTCGCAGACGATCTACCTCCTTTCGTGTCTCGAAAGTGTGGTCCCCGAATGCCAATTCTATGTGGTTTCCGTGCCTATGATGGTGTGCTTTTCAAGTGGCCTTCGAGCACATTTTCGCTTCTCTCAGATCCTTTCAAGAAAGGGGTTTTGGTGAAGATTTCAACATGTCCTTCTCACTTCGCCCAATGGTCAGGGTATTTCGCCGCCTACCGGTTTTCTTGGTGACGTGGACTCGTGTTCCTAGTATAGCTTGCTCCTTTATCTTTTTAGCGAAGGAAACCTCCGAGGGCTTCCCATTTTTTCAACGCTCCGCGCCCTCCGATGATTTTCGACTTTCCTCTTCCCAATGTGCTTGAAGGACGCTATTTCTTCATCACGGCCGCAATTAGGAATATGACCTCTTGGATAAGGGACAACAAATTTCTGCCTGCTGCATTTAATTCACCCCGGAATCTTCGTAGTGTTCGCCTGCTTTTGGTATAACCTTTATAAGGTTATTTGGTATTCCAATTCGCATTGTTTACACTCAGCGCCGAATCGATCTCGCCGCCGAAGATAATGTCATACGGCCAGGTTGGCCGAGTGTCCCCTTGCCCCTATGCGGAGCTGATCGTGCCCGACATTCTAATCCCTTCGAGCCGAGGTCCGCCGTCACGCTTTGAGGCCTTCGCCTCCTTCCACTATCTTCCACCATGAAAGTTTCTCCCATTGGGCCTCGCCGCTAAACCCACTGGGCGGAGAACCATCGCCCGCCTGGAGACGATCCCGAAAAGCCCCGAGCGTGAAACGAAACCTTGACTCGCTGAGAAAGATCGACCGCTTTGGCCAAAGTTCCAAATCGGGGGCGCTTCATCTTCTCCGTCTACTTATGTCCGGGAAGCCGGAAGGCGTACGCTCGGCTGAGGTCTTACAGCTTTGTGCCCATGTACCTGCTTCCGGGTCCACGCGGGCGCAAAGGTCCTGGGTGGGGCCGTTGAGCACGCATGTCATGCCCATTATTGTTTGGAATCCGCCAACGAAGAGTGTTAGGTCACCTTCTCAAAGGGGCTAAGAGTTTGAGGAGGAAAGATCCGAACTGAAATTGGCAGATGGGGACTTTTCGCTTCTCAATGTCGAACCAAGGACAGCGCAAATTCGCCCATTCTATGGATTCGATCTCAAGAGGTCGAGTGCGCTGCCCGTTGATGAGGCTTTGGCCTTATCTCTCCAGGGGGTCGCCTCCGTAAGTTCCCATACCTTATCGTGTCCGATCTCCATTTTTGAAATGAGTGTTGAACTTACATTGATGTTGATTCTATGTTGGGTGTGCGTGGCTAATTATTTGAAGGGTTTGGCCAAAAGGCCAAACTAAAAGAAAGCCGCGCAAAGCTGCCCGCTTACGAGGCGAGGGTGGCTTCCTCACATCCGAGCGGGCCGAGCTACTGGTCGTGCAACGATGACTGAGAGTGCGTTGAAGCTCAACCGATGAAGCACACCACGCCGCACATGCTCTGCCGAGGGTAGGGAAGATGAGGCCCGAAACAACCAGAGCCAATCAAGGCGAGCCGGGAGGTTCTGATGACGGCGGGCTGCACAAAATGACTTGCAGAGGCTAGGACAAAGGCGTATGCCCAATATGAACTTCGGGATGGTTATGGGATGGTGCTTTCACATCCCAAGGCAAGCTTCCTGAAAAAAAAAAAAAAAAAAAAAAAAAAAAAAAGTCTACTAAGAACCACGCGGCGATCAAAGACGACCGCGCGATAACACGGCGCTACTGGGGACGGCTCGCCGCGAGGCCTCCAAGGTCGCTTAGCTCGCGAACGCCCGATCGAGGAGGCCGAGTAAATGCGGGGACCTTCATCGCAAATAACTTTGGTTGCTCACGACGGCTATAAGAAAATCGAGGGATCTCGCCGCACTCGCGGGCTTCGTGGCTCGCCAAAGAAAAGGTCAAGAACGCTATCCGTGCTTGATTTTAACTTAGACCTCCTTAGCGACGAGGAGGCAGAGGAGTCTTTCTCCGCAGATCCTTCTAGAGAACCTGGACACCTTTAACAGGCTCACTCCCTTCTTCCGACAAGTAATCTTCACAGATAGACATATGTAGCATTTTTTCTTAATGAATATTCATTTTTTATTCCATCACTGCTCTTTACTTCAGCACTCACAATATTCCCTTCATGATATGTATCAATTTCTTGGCTGCATGGCCCAACTTGAACGTCCGAGTTGATAGCTGATGTGATGTAGAGTTGACCAGTAGAGCTCTTCGAACCGGGCCGCTTAAGGTTTTTAGCTGGCTACTCGCCTGCCACCACTTTTAGGCTGCATGGCCTGAGTAGAATAGTCGAGGTCGTCAAACCGAGCTGCTGGGCTCTTAGCACTGAGGCCTTGAGGGCTGAATAGCCCGAGCTGATCTGAGTCCTAGGCTGCGTGGCCTCAGGCAGTAGGGGTCGAGCTCACAAAGGAGCTACTCGAGCTCCGGCGCCGAGGCCTTGTCGGGCGATCCAAATTTCGAAATGTGATCCGACCTAGGCCGCGTGGTCCGCATGCAGCAGTCGAGCTCGCTAAAGTGAGATATTGGGCTCCGGCGCCGAGGTCTTGTCACGATCCAGCCCGAGCAGATTCACTCTAGGTCGCGTGGGCCTATGCAAAAGAGTCGAAGCTCGCCAAAGTGAGCCATCGGGCTCCCGCGCCGAGGCCTTGTCAAGGATCCAAATGAAATGATCCTCGACTCCTAGGCTGCATGGCCTGTGCAGAGTGGTCGAGCTCGTCAAAGTGAGATATCAGCCCGGCAACAGGTCTCGGTTGGGCGATCCAAATTCGAGCCGATCCGACCTCTCTAGGCCGCGCGGGCCCGTGCGCAGTAGCCGAAATTCGCCAAAGTGAGCCACTCCGGGCCCGGCGCCGAGGCTCCATTACGATCCAGCCCGAAATGATCTTACTCATAGGTCATGTGGCCGTGTAGAGTAGTCGAGCTCAAAGTGAGCTATCGGGCCCCCGCCGAGGCCTTGGCCGCTATCCAGCCCAGCTGATCCGCCCCAGGCCGCGGGCCTCGTGCAGCAGTCGAGCCTGGCTCAGAGTGAGCTACTGGGCCCGGTGCCGAGGCCCTTGTCAGCGACCCATTCGGAATGATCCGGGACTCCTAGGCTGCGTGGCCAGTGCAGAGTAGTCGAGCTCATTAAAGTGAGCTACTGGGCTCCGCACCGAGGCCCCATCAGGGCGATCCAAACCCTCGCCTGATCCGACTTAGGCCGCGTGGCCTATGCAGAAGTCGAAACACAAAGTGAGCTACCGGGCTTCGGGTCATCGAGGCCTTGTTGGCGATCCAGACCGAAATGATCCGACTCCCAGTCGCGGGTCTGTGGCAGAAAGGGTCGAGCTCACAAAGTGAGTCACAGCGCCCGGGCGCCTGATGCCTTGTTGGCGCATCCAGCCCGAGCCGATCCGACTCCTAGGTCAGCGTGGCCCGCGGCAAAGTAGTCGAGCTCTTTGAAGTGAGTCGCCGCGCAGCGCCCATTCGACTTCCGATGTTCTGAAAGGTGCGAGCGTCTTAATGCCGATGATGGAGAATTTGAAGGCCATAGCTAATTTTCGAAAGTGCTTCGCCTTCTTATAAAATGGCGGTTTATCATATGGAGTTTATACTTTTGATATTCGCTCTTCCGGTGCACGACCGAGATCCGTACAGATGAAGCGCCGGCTTGATCGCCTTCGGATCCACCCAAGATTCTGGGCCAATTTCGCTGACTTCTCGTCGTCAGAAGACTCCTACGGTAGCTTTGATGGGCTTAAAGACCTCCTATAGGATTCATCCTTCACTACCCACTAATTAAAAAACATTTTGTATTCTTACTCATAGAATATATGAAAACTTGTTGTGAATCTATACAAATGTAATTTTGGATCAATGGGGACATAGATAACTTGGTTGGGAACATTTTGTCTTATGACTTGATATATTTTTTCTTTATCTATATGACTTAATATTATGTGCGTATTTTCAATAACTATGAGGAGTTAAATTATGATTTATAACCAATGAAATTAATGTACAGGACTTTAATGTAAGAAAGATGATGACACCGATAAAGAGTGTCAAGGTTCTAACACAAGAACATATAAAAATCAATGGCACTCATAAAAAGTAAACACAGGTAATCACCGAACTTGAGTAGACAATAACGCCTAAATGAGTGACATTGTGGCTATAAACACATACAATGTCAACTTCACATCATGACACTTTAGGAAAGCGTCATTGTAACTCTTCCATGACGCATTAAACGTGTCATATTGGTTAACTTTTTCCTTTGTATTGAAGGAAAAAGAGTACAACATTATGTATGCTAGTACTCATTTCATTAAAAACCTTACCGAAACCTAATGGGACAAAATCTGACGAAGGGAAAAAGAGACAAAGATAATCGACATTAGGTCATAACGAACTTCCCCTCATGTCAACATCCTTTGGTTGGTGCATTCCAATCTTATATATGAGTTTTTTTAACGTTGAAGTTGGTAATGCCTTGGTGAATAGGTCTACTAGATTATCACTCAAGCATATTTGTTGAACGTCAATCTCACCATTCTTTTGGAGCTCATGAGTGTAAAAGAACTTTGGAGAGATATGCTTAGTTATGTCTCCTTTGATGTATCCGCCCTTTATTTGTGCAATGCATGCAGCGTTGTCTTCAAATAATATTATTGGATTGTCTTTGGAAAAGGGGAGGCCACATGATTCCTAAATATGTTGGATCATCGATCTTAACCATATACATTCACAGCTGGCTTCATGCAAGGCCAAGATCTCTAAATGATTTGATGACGTGGCTACCATTGTTTGCTTGACAGATTTCCATGAGATAGCAGCACCATTACAGCTAAATACATACCCAATTTGGGATCGAGCTTTGTGTGGGTCTGAAAGATACCCTACATCTGCATATCCAAGCAGTTGTTACTTTGATTCTTTTGAATAGAAGAGTCGCATATCAGATGTTCCTTTAAGATATTGCAATATGTGCTTGATACCATTCCAATGCCTTCGGGTTGGAGCATAACTATATCTGGCTAATAGATTAACAGGAAAAGCAATATCTGGGCGTGTACAAGTAGCAAGATACATAAGGGCACCAATAGCACTAAGATATGGTAATTCCAGATCAAGTAGTTCTTCACCCTTTTCAATAGTGATCTAAATGGGTCCATTTTCATCAAGTGAACGACAACCATTGGAGAAGTCAAAGGGTAAGCTTCATTCATATAAAAGCGTTTTAAAATTTTCTTAGTATAGGTTGATTGCGGAACCAAATGCCAGCCAGAAGTGCTCTATCTGTAAGCCAAGACAAAAAAAAATTTCCAAGATCTTTCATCTCGAATTCCCTTTTTAAGTAATTTGTCGTTCTTGTGAGCTCTTCAAAAGTCCCAATAAGGTTTAGATCATCAACATATACAACAATAATTGCAAATCTGATTTTTGATTTCTTAATAAAAATACATGGGCATATAGGGTTGTTAGCATACCCTTCTTTTAATAAATACTCACTAAGGCGACAGGGCCATGTCCTGGATCGTTTAATCCATACAGAGATCTTTGTAATTTGATAGAGCACATACAACGAGGTTTTGCATTTACCACTTCAGGTAATGTGAATCCTTCAAGGATTTTTATATATATGTCATTATCGATGGATCCTTATAGATATGCTGTGATGACATCCATGAGACGCATATCCAGCTCTTTAGGGACTGCCCAGCTTATTAAAATATGGAAAGTGATTGCATCCATCACAAGTGAATATGTTTCCTCGTAGTCAATACTAGGCCTCTGCGAGAACCCTTGTGCTACTAATTGCGCTTTATATCTCATGATCTCATTATTCTCATTGCACTTTGGTACAAATACCCATTTGTACCCAACATGCTTTAGACCTTTAGGTGTTTGGACTACAGGTCTAAACACTTCTCATTTCAGTAACGAGTTTAATTCTACCTGCATAGCTTCTTTCCATTTTGGCTAATCATTTCTATTTCGACATTCTTCCACATTTTGTGGTTCGGGATCTTCATCATTTCTTATGATGTCTAAGGCCACTTGGAAAGCAAAAATATTGTTAATCACAATATTGTTTCGATCCCATTTATCTCCTTTGTGCACATAACTTATTGAGATTTCACTATTTTTAGGTACCTGTGCCTTTTCAAGGACTACTTCTTTGTTGTGGACCTTTTTAGGGGTCCCTTGTTCAACATATGCCTTTGCATAAGCAATTTGTTCTATATTAGCATTGTGTCTTTGTGTTCTCCTCTTTCGAGGAGTTGTATCTTTTGAGCCAAAAGGTCTCCCACGCTTTAGGCGTTTTTGAGATTCATTTCCAGTTGTCCTTCAGGGACATTAATCCGTGCTGGAGTATTTGCAGCCGGGACATGTGACTTTGTCACTTTCTTTGTATCAGTGAATGCATCAGGTAATTGATTTGCAAAATTTTGCAATTAAATAATCCTTTGAACTTCCAGTTCACTTTGATTTGTACGTGGATCAAAATGAGACATTACGAATGCATTCCAAGTGATTTCTCATCACTCTTCTGGAACCTACTTTTCTCCCCCTAATGGTGAGAATAAATTTTCATTAAAATGATAGTCAGCTGAAAATGTGTTGTAAAACATCTCCCGTTGAGGGCCTGCTGTATTCATATGATGGAAGGGAATCATATCCCACATAAATCCTAATGGACCCATTTTAAGGCGATGTGTCGGCACGGTGATAAATTGCATAACCAAATATTCTTATATGAGATATATTTGGTGGCTTGCCGAGTACAAGCTGGAAAGGGAGTATTCATGGTAGGCAGTAGGTCAAATATGAACTAAGTTTGCAATATGCATAATAGCATGTCCCCATGCTGAAGTGGGTAATTTAGTTTTCATTAATAGTTGATATGTACTGAACATAAAATATACATGACGTTTGCTGTAACTTAGAGGGATAGATGGGCATGCCTATTAGGGAAAGCATGTTTCCGCAAAGATACCGATTAGTGTCCCGTTTGGGTCATTACAGCGCCTTCGGGCCCTTATAGATGGTCATTGTCTCGCACAATGATAACAGCGCCTTCGGGCCCTTATAGACCACTGTTTCGCACAATGAGTACAGCGCCTCCGAGCCCTTATAGTTTCCTTTATCCACTTCTAAGGTTTATGCAGGCATGAAACATAAAACAAATTACTTGAATATGACATATGATATGTATATGAACGTTGATAAGAAATGTGAATACGATACTAAGTAAATACAGAGCATGTGATAAAGACGCGAACGATATGATATGTTAGATGATATGCATGTGTATAGAATTGCGAGCGATTCGTGTTAGCGGTCATTCACTAGTTTATTCCTATTGCGTAAAGCTTAGCACGGGTTTTCATCCATGTAGGTATGGAAGGCAGGTGGGTACAAGACGGATAACCCCTTATCGCCTCCAAGGTCAACACATAGTTGATGCCCACTCTAAGACTTTTTAGTCTATTTTGTATATGTAAATTTTTTTTTTGTTATTTGTAAACAAACTGTGAAAAGTTTTTGTATGTTTAACACTCCCATTTGTGAATCTTGAATATATTTTGAAATTCCACTCAAGTATAGAATATATCTCAAGATACATGCGATATCGTATGAATGAACAAAAGTTATAGTGTATAGGTAAATGAATAAAGGATAATTCTCGCCTCACAACTACTGGTGGTGCCTCGGTGTAACACAAGGTATCTTATGATGGAAGGGGAATCATATCCCACATAAATCCCAAGTCTTCTTTATGGACCCATTTTAGTGCGATGTGTTGGTACAATTGGTACATAAATTGCACAACCAAATATTCTTATATGAGATATATTTGGTGACTTGCCGAGTACAAGCTAGAAAGGGGAGTATTCATGGTAGGTAGTAGGTCGAATATGAACTAAGTTTGCAGCATGCATAATAGCATGTCCCCATGCTGAAGTGGGTAATTTAGTTTTCATTAATAATGGTATAGCTTATTAACTGTAGACGCTTGATAACGGACTCGCTAAACCAGCCTTTAGGTATGTGAGTGTGAGCAACAGATGCTCAATGTTTATCTCGACTGACATACAATAATCAGCGAAAGTTTGGGAGGTAAACTCACTAGCATTATCAAGTCTGATACTTTTAATTGGATAATCAGGAAATTGTGCCCATAATTTTTTTATTTGTGCAAGAAGTCTAGAGAAGGCAATATTACGGGTTGCAAGGAGACAAACATGAGACCATCTTGTAGAAGCATCTATTAAGACCATGAAGTACCGAAAAGGTCCACATGGTGGATGAATGGTCCACAAATGTCCCCATGTACTCTTTCTAAAAATATTGAGGACTCAAACTCGACTTTGTGCGAGATGGCCTGACTATCAATTTGCCTTGAGAGCACTTAACACATAGGTATTCATGGGACAAGAGGATCTTATGGTTTTTTAATTCATGCCCTTGTGATTTTTCTATGATCCTTCTCATCATTAAAGATCCAGGGTGACCTAGCATGTCATGCCAAAGGACAAAAGTCTTTAAGTCGTTGAACTTCTGGTTCACGACAACATATGACTCAATAGGCTTTATAGTTGTATGATACAACCCAGTGGAGAAAGCTAAGAGTGTCTCAACAACAAGTTTCTTGCCAGAAACAATAGAGGTAATATAAAGACACTCTTTATTACCACCATTCATGGTTTCAATATGATATCCATTTCTGTGAATATCTTTAAAAATGAGCAAATTTCTTATGGATTTACTAGAATATAATGCATCATTGATGTGGGAACCTAGTCCCTTTGGTAGCATTATATCAGCTCTTCCTAAGCCTTCTAATTAAGTTGCTAGTACTAGATATAGTCACATTGCCACTTGTTAAAGTTAAACTTAAAAAGTATCTTATCCCGAAGAATAAGATGCGTGGTCACATGTACCACGAGACATACATCACCATCATCCATCTCTATTTGTCTAGAGCAATGACATGTAAAATAATATAATAACAAAATGATAATTTATTTATTTATTTATTACATATATGATGTATCATTCAATAGTAACATTTTCATCATCCATTAAATAGTCTATTTTCTCAAGGGGTGCTCCAAAGAAATCCACATCATAATAAGATAGGTCTAGTCCTTTAGCATCAGTAAAGTTCATTTCTATAATTTTCAGTGATGCTTGGTAAAGGTCCACCAAATGTTTAGCCGTACGACAGGTACGCGACCAATGTCCTTTCATACCACATCTATGGCATGTATTCTCATGGCTCTTGGAAGGCGTATTCTGCGCATGCTTCTCATCTTGTTTTGCCTCGGTATTATTAAACGGTGGTCATTTAAAAATTTCGCTATGGGTAAATTAATACCATGAGTTCCATGGTGTCAAATTCCTTCACGACCACAACCGACCAGGCCGAGGCCACGACCATGACTATGTCCCACGTTCATTAGTTTAGATGTTCTCGCATTCACTTTAAGGAATCGTTCAGTTCAGTCAGCCCGGGGTAGTGATTTTCATTAAAGCTCATTTGTGCGCTTTCGATACAAGGAGACATGAAGTGATTCATAATACTTTTTGAACTGTGTTGTCGTTCTTGTTCTGCGGGGGAGCACATTCGAGGCATGGAATGTAGTAGATATTTTCTCGGCATGTCTTTCCTACATGACCTTTTCTCCACAGCACTTCAGCCCAGGAGCTAATTCTAAATAAAGAGTTATATTCACTAACTGTTTTAAAATCTTGCAACCTCAGGTGCATCCAGTCCTCTAGAGGCTTTTTGGGAGGATTCACATTTTCTAGTGTAGTCGTATCTCCTTTTAACTCATTCCATGGGTGAGCATCTTTTATAAGATATTCATTTTGAGTCCTCATGGAGATGATCTTAGGGGAAGGAAAATCGATGATTTCTTGCCAATCCTATGAGGATGTTTGATTTCCTTCCTTTATTGTATTCCCAAAATTCATAGCATCAAGGTGGATCTCAGCATCAAGGATCCATGACAGATAGTTTTTTCTAGAAATATCAAAGGTCACAAACTCTAGTTTTGTAAGATTTGACATTTTCAAAAAAAAAATCCTTTGGAATGTGATGAAAAAACAAAGGTTAACTTTAAGGTAGGACTTAGATGATTACCTCCAGAGCAAACTCGTGCTGATAACGTTTTGAAAATGTTGTGAATGAGAAGTGATCAGAAAGAGATAGTCCCTCATATGTACGAGAAAATAAGAGAATTTCCCGAGAGATGAAAATAGTGTCAGATAGAGTAAGGAAGCAAAATGGGGATAAAGATAGCTTTGCTTTTTCCAGGATAAATCATACATAGGGTGGGAAGGCCTATTTATAGGCTCCCAAAGTGACCTTCAATATCCCTCATTAATGTATGAATTAATGAGGTATTAGTAAAGTATTAATGACAATTTATATATCTGAGAATTCAAGATGAATCCATTCATTTGCAAACCTTTATGTCGGAGCAGCTTTATTGTGTGATCTTTTGAATCGGGGTGGCTTCATTCATTTCAAAAAAACTTTTCATTTATAAATATATATATATATATATTTATATATATATATATATATATATATATATATATATATATATATATATATAATTTCTATAAACAAATATTTTATATTTTTCACAATAAAAACTAATATTTTTAATAATTATAAAATGTGTAGTTGATAAAAAATTTAATTAAAAAACAGGTCAAATGGGCAGTAGGTTGGCCCGACCCAGCGATAATGGGGCTAGTTGCCCTAGTTCTAATCATTTAGTTGACCGATCTAACAAGTCAAACCATTATTTCTCTAATTCCTAGGGCTTCAACCTGAAACCACTTATTAAGTTAAAAAAATGCTCCAATCATCTCACGTGTATATTCAGTGATAACAAATCAAAAGTCATAAAGGACTATTTAGTATAGTTTGGATAATTGAAAAGTCAGCAAACAAGTTTTGATTGGATTTAATTGCATTATTACATATTCTCATGAGACACGACGCCGGAAAAAAGTGTAGAATAAAACACATGACCTAAGACCTCGTTATCTGCTAAAAGTGAAGTAGAGAGTGTTTCTTTTTAAAAAAGTGGTAAAAAACGAATCTTTCATCCAAAAGTTTTAAACAATTTCAAATATGCATCCAAAATATCAAATCCAGGTTGAGATTATTAGAAATGCTCATAACAACAAAGATATTTACGATAAATTAATCATATTTCTACCAAAACAAAAATCTCATTTAATAAAAAAAATCTAACTAAATAACTATTTATAAAGATTTGAGTATTAAGAGTCTTATGGACTCATCATGGGCTAAGAACAACCATGATGGCAATGGATTGGATTTTGGGTTCTGCCCAAAGGTCTCATGTCAATGTAAATTTTTATTTTTATTTTTTTAGGCTAATCGCTATCACAGTTAGGAGGATCGTAATTGTTAATAAAGCTCTATAGCATGTCTGATTTGTATTCTCGGGGCTCGGCGCCGAAACCATTGATTAAATTTAGAAAAAGACCGCCCAATCATCTTTCCTTTCATGTGATGGTAAGCTTAAACTGAAACCATTGATTAAAGTAGAAGTCTGCTCAATAAATACTACAGCTTATATATTCGATGGTAGGCTTTCGAATAATAGTGATTAAATTTAGAAGATCTTTACGAGCATTTACTTGTGTAAGTGGGTGTCACTCAGGACCATTATTTATCTTTGAACACTCTTTAGTTTTCGAACTATATTTATAATATTTAATTTTAAAATAACCTATTTTTTTCCAACCCTCATCTTCATCTTCATCCTCCTTTCCCTTTACAAACTCTCTCCTTCTCTTACTTTTACAAACCCTAGGACTATCCCCTTCCATGTCTTCCATGGACGTTTCTGCTTCTCACCTTCGGAAATGGGCAAGGCCAGCCTTCATGCTCGCGCTTTCCTTCTCTGATTTTTGTGAGGCTTAAGTAGTGCCCATAAATTTAATTGGAAAAAAATGAACTTCTGTATATAAAATGGATAAAGGAAGTTAGGCTAGAAAGCTCAAGATAAGATATCTTATATGACGTATAATAAAAAAATTGCCAGCTATGTTGGATCCTTACAAACCAATAATTCACGTTAATTGTACATCTAGTGGAAAGGACGTAAGATTTGTTTAATTAAAACCCCTATAGTCTTTCATGATTTGAACTTACATCTATTCCATGGATTAGATCTGGTATGTTGTTCTAATATTACTTATAAATTTATCCCTTTCTTGGACTCGAACCCAAGATTATTCTCATTTCTATGTCAGTTTAAGCTCATAACCACTTGAGTTGGGGTTTATTAGGGGTATAAAAGCAGGCCTAACCTCTTAAGAACATTCCTTAAAATACTCGGGTCGACTCGAGTTAAGTCGGAGTTGAGAACAGTAGTTCGAGGGCTTGTTGAGCCAGGAGTTGAATCATCACAATACCCCTAGCTTAGGTTGGCACCCAGAGTTTAATAGAACTTTACTATTTTATTAATCGAGTCGGGCTCGAGGTTGGAAGCTCGGTCGAGTCGGGTTAAACTTCCGAGTCAGTCGAGTTCAAATTATAGTGTTATTAATTTTTTTAACTAATTCGAGGGCTTTGTCGGTCGAGTTCGAGTGGCTGGAGCTATTTACTCGAATCGAATTTTTGAACAACTAAAATAAAACTTAATCAGTTCAGAGTTTGAGTTTTTTAATCAAGTCAAGTTCGAGTTTAGCTTTGTATCAACTCGACTCGATTAGACCTCTAAGTCTTATTCGCTTTCATGATTTGAATTGATAAATATATAATAGAAAACCAAAAGATGATTTGAACTTAATAAATATATAATAGAAAATAACAAGAGGGGGCAAAGCATGTTCTGATTAAGAAATCTATGGCACTACAAAATTTTACTTTGATTACAAAACAATATACACTCACAACTGGCCTATTATTTCTAATATAGATGTGGTACCCACACATAACATAAATGAATATACCTCCATTTGATGATACGATAACAACTAAGCTTCCAAGATTCCTATAAATGCATGAAATCTTCAGATAGCAGAAGCATGGCAACAAAATTGAGCTGTGACACTTAAAGGCTCCACCAACGACGAGAGACCCAAAATGGGATTGTCATAAGCTATGATAATGGTACTGAACACCAAGGTGGTCCTAACTAGAAGATTATATGGTCTTTTCTTGTGGAGTATGGGAACCAATTTTCAGTAGCATTCACAATTGAATTGTAACCATTGTGCATATTTAAATGGGGATTGACTAAGGTCGTGTAGCGAAAATCTTTGGGCTCATCTTCTCGATCGGAAGGTTTAAGGTTATTTGTGACTGAACTTTTGAACCAAACATCAGGTACCCTAAAACCGCCATGGCTGCGTAAGTGATGGTGCAGAAGATGAAGCATACAAGAAGGACCTGCAATACGAAATGTAATAGAAGATAATAAAGTTTGAAATCCTTATCTTTTTCCAGCCAATCAAATTCTTCTCCTAGTATATATCTATCCAAGAGAAGATGCTTATCTTCAGCAGATGTTTTTCTATCTTACGTAGCGAAAACGATTTGGAACTTACATTAAATTGATTAGCTATGCTTCATGAGGAGTGTACAAGGTAGGGAAGACCGGATGAGCACAATAACGAAGGCATATAAGCAAGAACAGGTGGGAATTCCTTTCCAGTTCAGATTTGTTCCTTTCTCAGAAGAATCCAACTCATCAAAGCTCCATTCCATAGAATCGAACCAAGAATTATCAAAGCTAAAACCCACTTGCCGATACATAGAAAGGATGCTGAGACTGTTCAGCCAGACAGAAAGGCAAAACAACTAAGCCACAATGAATATGAAGCCTTGTTTCCTATTGTTGGGAAACAGATTATATAGATTATCCTTCCGGTTAAGCCTATTGACACCAAGGTAGAGCTCGGTGTACATGAAAATGGATACAATGTCTCCCTTCTTCGAAAGCTCTAAGCTCGCCGACGTGGGATAAGTTGGATGCTTGGATGGACGTCCATGCATCTTCTGTAAGGAAGTAAGCCATATTGTAGAAAGTTGCCTTGGCATTGACAGGGAGGAAGGCAGGCTCAACCATCCTCCTGATGAAAGAAGGGCGTAATGGAACGGAAAGGATCCAACTCCTGTGGTCGGAATAGAATCCAGTCAGATCATATTATATATTTTTCAGAGGAAATAGAATTCAAGAGGAAAATGAATTCCTTTATATTTTTCCCAGTGATTTCCTTTTATATTTTTCCCAGTGAATTCCTTGATAATTTTTTTCTTTCCTGCTACTTTCCTCAGTGGCAGACCAAGAATTTAGTTTAGAGGAGCATAAATTGATAAACATAAAACTCTAGCCTAATGATATAGAATCTTACAAATTCAAGAGGAGCATAATTAAGGTTTTGGGTTCTGGATCCGGTTTGCAAACATAGCCTAAAAGAAACTTAAATCAGAAATTTAAAGAAAAACAAACAAACCGGATCGAAAGCATTGAGGCCAGTTAGAGCAGGTCTTGAAGAAAGAGTAGAGCTGAGTATATCTTGCTCTTGGCACAATTTCAGTCATCATGGAAGAGAGGCAAAGTGAGCCCATCACGCTGTTCCGCCATGTCTATTCTAGAGAGAAATTTGAGAGAGAAAGAGTCACAAAAAAGAAAGAAAAAAGAAAGAAAAAAGAAAAAGTAAACTTGATGAAAGAAGAGAGATGAGAGAGAGTTATATCCAATATATAGGCAAAAGATGGAGTAATTTGGAAAAATAAGAAACTGGTCTCTTGGAAGAAGCCGCCCAAAGGGCAAATAGATTTTTGGAGAATAGGAAACAAAGGTAGGTTCCAACAATGACAACTTTTCCAAACTCATTAGTTTTAAATTTCTCAAAATCACATGTGAACCGTGTGACGCCCAATCAATTGCTCACTTGCATTTTGTTTGTAGTTTTACCGATAATGGATAGGGCTCATCCTTCCTTCTCGTTATCTGATCACATACAACGCTTCATGTGTTGGGAGGAATCTGGGAATCACAAATTAAATTAGTTTTTCTGGAATATTTTCTTATGAGGTAGTGTTTTGATTCATCAATGGACAGGCATTTAAGTTTTAAACATGAAAGCATTTTTAATTGAATAGAAATGCTAGCAATGACTAAATATCACAAAATTTAAATTAACAAAATATATGATTACTCAGATATATGAAACTTTGAGTTGATTATTTATCTTATTACTTATGGATGATATACCAAATCATAAATTTAACAAATTTGATTTATCCACATCGCATGTATTCTAATTTGAGCCAAGTAAAATTTATTTATTTTTACAAAATAATAATAAAATTGCTTTAAATTTATAAAATATATGTCATGGTACAATGTTTTAAATATCGAACCGATTAGTCAGCACTTTCGAATGCCCTAATCAACGACACCAACATCTTAAATCGAAAGCGATTTTATGAGTAATGAGCATCATTTATTTTTACCAAGATCTTTTTTTGTGATGAGATTGAAGATGAAATATAAAAATGTAATTTAGAAAATAAGGTTACTTTATACTATTGGGTGAGATTTATTTTTCTACCATTTGCATCATTTATGAATTTAAAAAAAGTCAAATATTCTCAGTTTGATTTATCATTTATGAAATAGGAATGGGTGGATTAGTTTTGAAATAATTTTTAAACGGTAGAAATTCTTATTCTATTTGGAGGAATTTACGACAAAATTCTATTTGGATGTTACATTTGATTTGAATTTATGATATAATTCTTTTGCAAATTCTATTTAATTCATTATTCTGAAATAATTCTTTGAAAGAGCTCTAATTTTTTTTAAAAGAAAATATAATATTATTGATTGACTTTATGATAGATCGATAGATCCCAATATAAAAATAGATTAAGCAGGTCTAATGATATGAGTTAATAGCGTAATAAATCGTTAAAAAACTATAAATTTGATAATATAATGATTTGAATATCGGCAACTCCGGTGGTTCTTAGATCCATTTCAACTTTATACGAATTCATACATATGACCAAGCTTGTCGTAACAAAACAATAATTTCTTGTAGCATCTAACAAGCTAGACAATAAAACAAAGCAGTAGATAAATGATGACAACACAAAAACAAATAAAATCTAATCTTGATGGAAAATACTATATTAAGCAAAGAAAAATGGAAATAAGCTCATATTTACTTGCACTATGATAATCTATGTATTGATAAGTATTGGCCAAGCAAAGTTATTTTCTAGAAGCTGTCAAAAAAGGTTGTCTTCTATAGGTATTTTAAGAATGGGTTGAGATTTCCAGTTAAAGTATTTTCTTCTTGTAACGGTATTAAATATATTTTCAAAAGAAATAAATATCATGTTGATTTACATTATGAAAATATAACTTATACTAGAAATATGATATCTAAGTATTTTTTTATAAGTAACTTGCAAATGTTGAATAAATAGATTGTCAAAAAATTATATAGAAATTTTTATTTTTCTTGAAAACCCTAACCTCATTTCTCTACTATAGCCTCTTTTCCTTTAAATATTGATAAGAAATTTTATTTTATTTTTGTCATTCTAAGAGTAAAAGGGTGAATAAGTATATGAGGTATGATATGGTCAGAGTGTAAGGGTATTTTTGTAATTTAATCATATCAGGGTTATTATAAATAATCTATTATATAACCATTGTTATAAAATAGCGTAAAAAATGCAAAGCTAAAGAGAATTATGTTATTCTCTTTATATATATATCTAAAAAGAAAATGAATGACAAAATAGATACTTAATGAGAATAAAGGGAGGGAGAGAAAGAGAGAGAAGACTTCTCATTTAGATGATCTTACAAAGAAGTGAAAGAGACCATTTATAGGCTTCATGTAAAGTTAATTTTATTAACTTTAAATGACCTCCTTAGCCAGTGTTATGTGGCCACCATAAAGCATGTTCACTTGAACTTCAAATTGAAGTTTATTCATGAATCTATAAGGGATGTTAGAGTGATATAATGTCTATCATTCATCAAACAATTCATGTGGTCATTCACCACATAATTACTTCATTATAACACTCCCGCACAGACCACCATAAAATTATATGCCATTAAACGCTGCTTTAGTAAAACATGTGGGGAAAACCTTGCAGAAGGAAAAAAATTACAATATTCATATGATGTTGCTTAGGTGTTCTTACTCTGTGCTGTTTGCCTCGTTAAAACCTTACGGTAAAACCAGTAAGATAAAACCTGGACGAAGGGAAAAAGAGTAGTACGTTAACATCTTATCATAAGCATGCTCCCCCTCATGTCGATATCTTTAAGTTGGCGCATTTCAATCTTATGTATTAGCTTCTTAAATGTTAAGATTGGCAATGAAACACCATGAATAAGTATCTGATTTATCACTTAGTATTATTTGTTGAATATCAATTTATATATACAGAGTTAAGTATTGTATAAGAACTTTAGAAATGTGTTTAGTTACATACTCATTTGATTTGTGCAATGCATGCAGTGTTATCTTCAAATAATGTTGTTGGGTTATCTTTGATAGAGGGGAGTCTGCATGATTCTTGGATATGTTGAATCCTTGATCTTAGCCATATGCATTCACCATAACTAAGCTGATTTGCTGTCTCTTAATGATTCGATGATCGCTACCATTGTTTCTTAAAAAATCTTGTGAAATAGCGGTTCCATTACGATTAAATATATCTTGTTGTGATGCAGCACTTGTATGGAGTGCGAAGGTATCGCGTTAGCATATCGAACAATTGTTGTGAGGATCTTTGAGTAAAATAGACCCATATAAGTTGTTCCTTGGGGCGGCGTGGAAATATGTTTGATACCATTCCGATGTCTTGGGTTGGAATGGAGTGTTACAGGTAATAAATTAGCTGAAAAAAGCATTATAGGCGAATACAGGTTAAGCGAGATACATAAGTGCACGAGCGACACTAAGATGTAGTGCGAGGACCAGTGATTCTTCCACCCTTTTCATAAGGACAAAATGGGTCCTTTTTCGTCAAGTGAGGCAGACAATCGTTCACGAACTGAGATTGTACTTTGTCAGTCTCAACCTTCATTACCACAAAATACCTCGATGTAACTAAAACTCAATGGGAATGTCTTGAATTGCCAGATGGAACAGAAATTTATTTCAGATCTTCAGCTAAATTACCCACAAACTCTTCTTCTCTATGTTTCTTGAATTGATAAGATTTAGATCTTCGACGCTGATAATAATTACAAATCCAGTTCTAATTTCTTAATAAAATGCATGGGCATATAGGGTTGTTTGCATGCACCACTTCTTTGATATAAATCTCATTAAAAATGATTTGTACTTACATGTGTACAGATTGTTTCAATCCATATAGAGAACATTGTAATTTGATTAGCAGGCACATATTACGAGGCTTTGTATTATTTGCTTGAGCTTGATTAAATCCTTTAAGGATTTTTCATATATATGTCATTATCTGTGGATCATTATAGATAAGTTGTGATGACGTAATGAAGCATATCTAGTCCTTGAAAAGGCGGGAAAGTGATTGCGTCCATGACAAGATAATATGTTTCCTCGTAGTCAATATCAAGTCTACATGAGAAGCTGCTATTCTTTGTGTCTGAAACTTTTATATCTTATGGTCTCATTATTTCATTGTGTTTTCTTTCAATACCCATTTGTACTGATTGACATACAATAGTCATTGAGGTTGGAATAAATTATCATCATTAATTAAGTCTTATTGTCTTGATTAGATAATCACGGGAATTTAAATAATTTGATCATTTGTGCGAGGAACTACAGCAAATGCAGCATTTCTTATGGAAAGAAGACATACATGCGACCATCTAGTGGAGGCATCTATTAGGACCATAAAATAACGAAAAAGTCCACATGGTGGATGAACAGGTCCCCATTTGTCCCCATGTATTCTTTCTAAAAAAAAATTGGTGATTCAAACATGATTTTATTAAATGATGGTCTAACTATTAACTTACCTTGTGAACAAGGGTCACAAGAAAATTCGATGAAGCGAAAAGAATCTTTTGGTTCTTTAATGGATACTTACATGTGATTACATGATTGTGCATCATTGTGATCAAGGGTGACACACAACATATTATACGAAAGTAAAAATCTTTGGGTCATTAAACCCCCAGTTATTCTGACATGTAATTTCGATTGCTTGTAATTAGGTATGATATCTTGGAAGGAGAATCAGGAAGCTTTTCGCAGCAATCTTTCCCATAAATAATAGAGGTGATCTATAAACTTTTTCTTTGTACCTTCATTCATAGTTTCAATATGATATCCCGATTTTGTAAGAATATCTACTTTAAAACTAAGCAAATTTAAGTTTATCTCACCATTATTCATTTGGAGAGGAAATGGGTATTTCACAGAAGGAGTTAGAAAGGATGATTATTATAATTAATAGGGAGTGCTTACAACCATCACGCCCATAGGTTTGGGGCGATATCACAGTCACTTCAAGGAATGATTCGGATCCAATTGGATGGGATTGGTGATTTTTCATCAAAAGCTCATTATTTTGTTCAGCTACTAGAAGACATGATGTAACTCTTAATGTTGGTAAATCTGCTCTACATGTACTCTGCGGGGCACATTAGGCGTGAAATGTTGTCAGCGTTTTTACAGCGTATCTTCATCCCAGTGATTTTCTCACGCATAAACTGTCGGGCTTATTTTAAATATAAGCAGTTATACTCCTTATTTATTTTTAAAATATTGCAACCTCAAGTACATCTAATTACATGTGACTTTTAGTAAAATCAGTTTTGGCGTCAAATCATCCTTAATTATTCATAAAATTGATGATCTTTTCTGAGTGAGATACTCGTTTTTGAGATCGCCGTGGGATGATGGAAAATTAGTGTCTTTGATCCTGGCTGGGACTCTTCATTTCTTCTTTTATTGTTTATAGTTCGTGGAAGTTAGGGTGTGTTTACGACATCAAGAATCCACTAGTAGATCATTTTCTTGGAAATATCCCGAGTTTTATGAGCTGAGTTTTGTGAATTTATTTGGTAAACTTTAATATATGAAAAAAAAACAAGTAATGAAAATGTAATTTTACCTTTGTTCAAGAAGCGGAATGCGTGTTGATAGCGTGTTATAATATAAGCGTAAAAAATGCAAGCTAAGAGGGTATATTTATTCTCTTTATATATCTAAAAAAAAAAGAAAGTAGATAAGAAAATAGATCTTGTGAAGGAATAAAAGGAGGAGAGAAAGAGAAGACTTATAATTTGAGATGATCTTACAAGAAGCAAGCTAGAGAAGCCATTTATAGGCTTCATGTACAGGGTTCATTAATGCTTATAAATGACCTTATAATGATGTTATGTGTGGCCACCATAAGAATGTTCATGAACTTCCAAATTGAAGTTTATTCCTTATTGAATCTATAAGAGATATTAAGTGATATAATGTCTATCATTCATCACACAATTAATGTAGTCATTCACCACTGACCCTTCATTATAACAACCATATTTAAGTGATGGTAAATTAATTAAGTTAAATTTTTTTTTAAATGAAATAAAATAAGATTTTAAAGTATATAAAAACGGTATTAACTTTTAATTTAAAAAAGAAAATTCACCTTACTTTATATTTTGAGAGTTGGATTAAAAACCATTTTAAAAATTTGCAATTCATAAATCTAACCCTTCATCAATTTTGACATCACATTTTGATAAAATACCCTCATTTTTTAAAATAATCCTTTTATAGTACATATTTAAATGTATGAAATAGCTAAGAGTTGTTTTGTCTATAATAAATCATTCTTCAAAAAAAAACATAGAAAATGATTATTTTATGACTTTGAGTCATTTTTATTAGAGCCGTTTGATGTCACAAGCGGGTGCGTAAACGCATAAAAAGATCACATAAACTTAAGTCATTTAGGTTATTTTAAATAAATATTTGTATATTTTATATATACATATGACAACCTACAGAAAAAATGATCAATAAATATTATTATTTGTTTATTGAATAGTTAAGATTAATTACAAGGAAATAATAATATTGGGAATTTAAAATTCAGTTTAGAATTTACTTAACAGTTATTGAGTTTTCAAAAAAAATGTATATGTATACAATATAAAGGATAAGAACACATTAGGGTGGAGACATATAAACACATTGGAAATTTAGTGGGTTGTAGGTGAAAACAACCCGTATGAGTATTGCATTTCTAGAAAGTCATGGGTTTCCCTACAAACTTCTAGATTTATGACAATAATATCCTTTCAAATGGTAGAGTCTAGTCCACTTCAATCCCCAGTATGAGTTTGTGTCAATTTGAATTTAGATTAATTTCACATCATAGTATGGTTTCTAGAGATGTAAATGTAGACTAGCCCTACCTAAATCATGATATACGCTATGATTGATTGAATTTATATTTACCATTTTAGGTTCGGTTATTATAAGAACGGAATACTATTAGTCATATATTTTTATTCCTATTTTATTTTTAAAATCGAAATGAATTTGAGATTTCATTTGGTTTAGATGAATTAAAGAATATTAGTTAGGCACTCTTTTCTCTCAATCTTCGTTTTTAGTCACTCATCTTCTTTAAGTAAAAAATGATGATTTTTTATCATTTCGTTCTAAATGACTCAATACATCATAACTTTTTCTTCAATTTATTTCGCATTAAAGAGGTTATTAACGTAGTTATGGGTTTTATTTTGTTTTCATTATCTTTGATAAGTCTTGTTGTGGTCGTTAATTTTATTATCGTTTTTATTACAGCGTTTATTTATATTCAAGCGATTCGAAACCAGTGACATGTTCTATCGAGAAAAGAATATGAATCGGATTATGTCGTAACTGAGGTCGCCAAAGTGTCTAAGTCGATAATATATTATGTAGATTTATCTTATTTAAATGGAATTTATTATGTTAATCTTTTGAGTGTTGTCCTTATATGGTTATTTATTGATATTTATGTTTTATCCATTATTATTACTTATTTGAATCATTAAAGTTATTTCTTTTCTATATATATAAATAAATTTTAATAAAAAAATCATACCACTCTTTTTATAATAAATTGAACAATGGTCGTATTAGGAAGTTGCTCCAAAATTATAACAAATATATTGTTATTATTTTTTGTTTTATATAAACATTAAATAATTTTAAAATATATAGATTTGTGAAGGATTATAATTTAATTTGGTTTTCTTACACAGATGAAATAAAGTAATGCTTTTTTCCACTGAAGGAATATAATGAAGTTGGTCCATGAAAGAAAATGATAGAAATTAAAATGTGGAGAGAGTGTTTTTCAAAAAAAAATGTAGAGAAATTGATGACAATGAAGTTGTAATAAGAAGGAGTAGAGTTAGAGTTAAGAGAGTACCGTCCATACACCGCTGCGCGGTCCTCTCACTTGGTCTTCTAGTGAATTTATATAATTATTTTTGAAAAAATATATATCTAATAGTTTATTTTATTTTAAAATTAAAGATATTTAGTAATAGTGCTAGAATAGCACTGTCAATGTTTTTTTGTTAAACTATAAGGAATTCTGAGCTGGTCATGCTTACACAAAAAGCGTAGTTAAGTTATCTTGCATTACAGATGCAAATATGACGGAGGATGTGCAGACAAATAAAGTCTGTAGTATAACGGTGCGTTAAGGTATGTTTGGGAGTAAGGTATTTACCAGTGATGGAGCGAAGATTAGTTAGTGTCTTTGAAATGGATGGCAAATTCTATCCACTTTTGAGACCTACTTTAATTTAGTCAATCGGACTCCAATGTAGTTAGCGGGTCAAAATGGGATCAAACATTAAAAAATTAAAATAATAATAAATAATTTTACAAATTTTATATTTATACATATATTTATAGTTTATTCTTATATTCTTAAAAGATTATATAAAATAAATTATTTTAGTTACATATATATATATATATATATATATATATATATATATATATGCTATATATATATATATATATACATATAATTTTCTATAAGCAAATATTTTATATTTCATAATAAAAAAACTAATATTTTTAATAATTATAAAATGGCCTGTACTATTAAAAAATTTAAATAAAAACAGGTCAAATGGCGAAGTAGTTAGGTCGCCCAAGCAAAAACCAAGTAAACTTTTCAATTTTTCTATTCATATTAGTTGATTGATCCATTAGGTTAAACCATTGTTTTACCTCTAATTCCAGACTTTAATCATTGATTAAAGTTAAAAAACTGTTCAATGTCACGTATATATCCAGTGGTAACAGATCAAAGTCAAGAAAGGACTATTTAGTATAGTTTGGATATTGGAAAAATTAATAAACACGTTTTATTGGATTTAAATGCATTTATTACATATTCGTGAGACACGACGCCGGAAAAAGTGTAGAATAAAGTTCAAACACATGACCTAAGAGCTCGTGATCTGCTAAGCAGAGTGAAGGTGTTTCTTTTAAAAGTGTGTGAACTCTTTATCCAAAAGTTTTAAAAAATGTCAAATATGCATCCAAAATATCTATTCCAGTTTGGTTAGTAGATATATTCTATAACAAGATATTTATGATAAATTCATTATTTCTACCAAAACAAAAATCTCATTTAATATAAAAAATCTAACTAAATAACAATTTATTGTTGGTATTAAAGGAATCTTATGGACTAATCATGGGTTAAGTACAACCATGATATGTGTGGATTTGATTTTGGGTAAAAGGTCTCAAGTCAATGTAAATTTTTTTTTTTTTTAGGCTAATTTTTATACGAGTCGAGAGGGATCATGTGGGTAATAAGTTTCATCATGTCTGATTTGTAATTACCAGCTCGGCCTTAGCTAATTGATTAATTTAGAAAGACTGTCCTTATCTGGCTCGTATTAGATAGTATGAGCAGACTTCGAAAGCTAGCCAGTTAAAGCTAGAGATGTTAGAACATTCTTGCAGTGTATATCTGGAAGCCGACTCAACACTAAACACTGGACTTTACTTTGGTTTGAATCTATGTTATAATTTTTTTAAATATAAATATATTCGATGGTAAATTTCGAGCTTGAAGCAATTGATTAAGTAAAGATACCTATTATCTCGCTAGAAGCGTATTAAGCTAAAGTAAACAGGACTCAAAACCATTAGTTAAACTAGAATCTTTATTCTGGATGTGTATGTGGTGTGACTCAAACGCATAGCTTGGACTTTACTTTGGTTTGAACCTGCATTTTATAAATTTTTTAAAAAATAACACAAGTTTTTCCAGACCTTGTCTTCATCTTCATCTTCATTGATTCTCCTTTCCCTTCCACAAACTCCTCTCAGCTACTCTTACTTTTAATAACCTGGGATGCCCCTTCCATATGCTTCCATGGGGCGTTTACGCTTCTCACCTTCGAGAATGGGCTAAAATTTAGAGGCTGGTAAACGATTCACAAGACTTAGGCTCAAAAGCTACTACTCAGACTCATTTCGTGAAATTCATGAAATGACTTGAGCCAGCAATTTAAGGCTTAAATAAATCTGGGCTGGCTGGTAGTAAGAGACTATCCCAGTCGTTGGAATAAGGCTTAAAGCCTACGATCTCGTGGTGGGATCTGGTCTTCAGAAGTGATCACGGCACGATGCGGGTGATCACCCAGGAGTCATGTGTCGGGATGTCTCGATGTAAATGAATCGCCAATTGCGTCAGGGTGTGGATAACCGTCGTGAATCCTCACGGAAGCGGGTTAAGAAGCCGCGCGATGAAGACTCACCCAGGGCTCGGCGAATCACGTCGTCGGCAGGGCTATCGCGAATCTCGAATCTGTTTCCGATGCGTAGATGGTACTCATGATGACGCGAAGGTGTCGACTGACGGTATGTTCGGTGTTGGATAAAGCGTGAGAAGAAGGAGTCTTTGTGAAGGGGACGTCGGGGAAGGACATGGATGTTGGAACATGACTGCATTACGATCGGTCGATCCGGTGTCTGAGATCAGTTACAAATGTAGAGGAGTATTAGGATCACCGTGCAGAGCTATGGAAATTTGGGTGGCCGTGAGGCTTAGACCAAGGGTTTATTAAGTCTTGGAGGAGTATAGCATTGAGTGATCTTGTGAGCCGCGATATGATCGGTCGACTGATGAACAAGGATCCGTCTGAATCACACAGGGGGTATTGAGGCCCCACTTTGATTGCCCAATCTTGGACTTAACCCAGCGCATCTAGGCGTAGGTATGGGTAAAACATCGGGTGATCGTGGGGTCAGGGTTTCGCTAGAAGCAAAGGGGCGTACGGGATTGCAGACGGGGCTGATTAATAACGCTAAGAGTGCCGCCGTCATTTCTTTGGTATGAAAATTCGGGTGTGGGATTAAAGCGTGGTGGTAGATACGGATCTGATAGGCGAGTGGGTGAAGCTGCAGGTCTTCAAATTAATCATCGCGACGGTAGTCGAGGTGGTGGCCAATTTAACCATATGCGATCTTTACCAGTAGTTTATTATTCTTAATGAGTTTTACTTATGAATCTTGTGATATATTATTTCTTTATTTAGATAATTGTTAAAACCAATCATGTTTCTTATTTAATGATTTCGAGATGTCTTATTTCTTCACTCTACGATTTCTACTTGTTTTAATTCTATTTCACCAATTTTTTTCGGTTACTAAATTTGTTCAATGATGGGGTCTGTATCAGGAAGAAACAAATCGTGTTGAAGGAGGTGGCTTCCAACGACTTTAGCACTCCGATTTTGCTTTAAATCAAGCCCAAGGTAAAACAAATCTCGCAGAAAATTGTTCGTAATTGATGTATTTGTTGTGAATTGATTGCGAGTTAAAGTATATGGGTGGTAGGCTTGAGTTGATTCTGGCTCTGAGCTTGTATGGGCTCGGGATTGGGCTTGAGCTGGGGTTAAGCTCGAGAAAGCTCGTTCACTCGACAGGCCTAATAGGCTCCAGAAGCCAAGCTTTTTTTAAATCAAGCGAAGCGAGGCGCAGTTTTAGGCATTTGAGAGGCTCGGCTCAGGAGCTCAGGGCTCGCTACCTAAGTAAATTAACAAACTGGCTCGAGTGTTCAAGCTCGGCTCGACTCGGCTCGTTGATACACAGGCAGGAGCCGGCCTTGTCTTTCCCTCTCGGTTTTGTGAGCTTAAATGAAATTACCCATATTTTAATTAGAAAAAGAAAATGAACTTACAGCATAAAATGGATAAAAGAAGTTAGGCTAAGAAAAACTCAAGATAAGATATCTTGGGTTTTATTGATGACAAGGAACACCAGTCCTTATAAAGCAAGTACTGTATCTACGATGAAAGATGAGATTTATTTTAATTAAAACCCTATAGTCTTTCATGATTTGAACTTGCCCCTTCGATCTATTCACTTGGATTAAATCATAGTATTTGTTCTTATATTACTTATAAATTTTTCCCTTACTTAGACTCAAGGCTAGATTTACTCAGATTACAGTTTAAGCTCTGCTTATGGGTTAGGGTTTATTAGGGATATAAGCAGGCAAAACTACTCAAGCGCAGGTAAGTAAGATTCTAGATTGACTTGGAGTTAATTGAGGTCGAGCTCGAGTAGTTAATAAGCTTGTTGAGCTAGAGTTCGAATATCCACTGATACCCTCCCAACGAATCGCGCAAATTCATCGAGACTTTACTGTTATTAATCAGATTAAGACTCGATTAAGCTCGAATTAATTCCCAGAGTTTGGAGTATAATTATTTGTAATTTTTGATGATTCGAGTTTTATCAGGTGAGTTCGGGTAGCTCGACTATTTTTTGAGATTGGATTTTGGGCATCTAAAAAAAAACTTAATCGGGTTCAAGCTTTGGGTTTTTAATCCATTGAAGCTTCAGTTAAACTTTGCCATCATTTCGACTCGATTAGACCTCTAGGTCATATTCGCTTCCATGATTTAGACATTAAATAGATGGCAAGAAAACCAACAGAGACAAAGCATGTTTTGATTAAGAAATCTATTGCAAAAATTTTAACACTCTTCTAAAAACAATGTACACTCTGCTGGCCTATTATTTCTAATATAGATGTGTAGGTACCCACTAACGCCAGCTGACCCATCAACACAATCCCAAAATTATAATCACTAACTCAACTCCAAATTCCTATAAATGCACAAATCTTCAGATACTTGAAGCATGGCAACAAAATTGAAGCTGTATGACACTTAAAAAAGCTCTAACATTGCAAAGGGCCAAAATGGGATTGTCATAGCTATAAATGGTACTAAACACCAAGGTGGTCCTAACTAGAAGATTATATGGTCTTTTTTGTGGGTATGGGAACCAATTTTCAGTAGCATTCACAATTGGTGTAACCATTAATGCATATTTGGAAATGGGATTGACTAGGGTCGTGTATATGGCAATCTTTGAGCTCAGCTTCTCGATCGGAAGGTTTAAGGTTATTTGTGACTGAACTTTTGAACCAAACATCAGGTACCCTAAAACCGCCATGGCTGCATAAGTGATGGTGCAGAAGATGAAGCATACAGAAAGGACATAACAATACGAAATGTAATAGAAGATAATTCAGTTCTAGATAATTAAGTTTGAAATCCTTATCTTTTTCCAGCCAATCAAATTCTCCTCTGAACCATATCTATCAGGAGAAGATGCTTTATCTTCAGCAGATGTTTTCCTCTTATAACTTGAAGCAGAAAGGATTTGGAACTTACATTAGAGAATTGAGTCTTCTTCTTCATAGAAGTGTACAAGGTAAGGAAGACGGATGAGCACAGTAACAGAGCATATAAGCTAAGAGCAGTAGAATTCTTTCCAGTTCAGATTTGTTCCTTTCTCAGAGAATCCAGCTCCATCAAAGCTCCATTCCATAGAATCAGACAAGAATTATCAAAAGAAGCTGAAACCCACTTGCTGATGCATGAAAGGATACTGAGACACATTCAACCAGACAGAAAGGCAAAACAACTAAGCCCACAATGAATACAAACCTTGTTTCCCTGTGTTGGGGAAACAGATTATGATCTCCTTCAGGATTAGAAGCCTATTGACACCAGGTGGGGCTCGGTGTACATGAAATGGATACCAGTAATCTTCCCTTCTTCCCGAAAGCTCGCTCGCCGACGTCGGGATAAGTTTGGATGCTTGGATGGACGTCCATGCATCACTGAGGTAAGCCCTGTGTAGAAAGTTTGCATGGCGATGACAATGAGAAGAAGCGGGCTCAACCATCCTCTCTGAATGAAAAGGGCGTATGGAAGGGAAAGGATCCCAACTCCTGGTCAGAATAGAATTGATCAGATCATGTTTCAGAGATTAAGGCTCAGTTTGGTACCAGAAAAAGTACTAAGGAAAGAAGATAGTAAGAAAAATAGAGAGAAAAAATGGAAATAAATAGAATTTCAGAGAAAAATGAAAAATAGGACTTAATAAATTATTCTTTCTGTTTTATTCAAATTCATTTTATTTGTTTGTCAATAATTCCTTGATAATTTTTTTGAGGAGTTTTGATTATATTCGATTTCCTTTTATATTTTTCCCAGTGAATACCTTGATAATTTTTTTCTTTCTTACTACTTTCTGCAGTGGCAGACCAATTAGTTTAGACAAACATAAAACTCTAGCCTAATGATATAGAATCTTACAAATTCAAGAGAAGCATGATTAAGGTTTTGGGTTCTGAGCCCGGTTGCAAACATAGCCTAAAAGAAACTGAAATCAGAAAATTTAAAAGAAAAAAGAAACAAACCGGATAAAGCATTGAGGACATTGAAACAGGTCTTGAAGAAAGAGGTAGGGCTGGTATCTTGCTCTTGGCTTTGATTTCGATCATCATGGAAGAGGGGCAAGGTGAAAGGCCCATCACGCTATTTCACTTTCCATGTCTATTCTAGGGAGAGAGAGAATCACAAAAAGAAGAAGAAGAAAGAAAGAAAGAAGAGTAAAACGATAAGAGATGAAGAGAAGAGTTATATCAATATAGGCAAAAAGATGGAAGTGGTGGAAAAATAAAAAAACTGGTCTCTGAAGCCCTTAAAGGCAAATAGATTTTTGGAGAATAGGAAACCCAAAGGTGGGTTCCAACAATGACAACAACTTTTCCAAACTCGTGGTTTAAATTTCTCAAAATCATGTGGACCATGTGACGCCAATTAGTACTCCTTACATTTTGTTTGTAGTTTTGCCATTAATGGATGTGGCTCCATCCTTCCTTTTCAGTATACATCATACATTTATTGGAGAAATCTTCATGTGTTAGGGCTTTGGGATCACAAATTAAATTGGTTTTGGAATATTTTTCTTATGAGAGTAATTGTTTGATTCATCAATTTGGAATATTTTTCTTATGAGGGGAGTAATGCTTCGATTCATCAATGGACGAGCATTTTTAAGTTTTTAAACATGAAAGCATTTTAATTGAATAAGAAATTCTTTGTAATATGATATCACAAGAATTTAAATTAGAATATATGATTATAGTATATGAGCTTTGAGTCGATTATTTATCTTTATTAACACAGATAAAGTATTAAGTATACAAGTTTTTAACAATTTGATTTATCTGTCTTATGTATTTAATTTGAGCAGAATAAAATTATTTATTTTTAAAAATATAATAATAAAATTGCTTTTAATTTATCAAATATATGTCGTAATTCTGATGTTTGAAATATCAAACTTGGAATTAGGTATTTTTCTGTGCCCAATCAAAATAAAATAACAACATCTTAAATCGGTGACGATTTTATGAGTAATAAAAGCATGTCCCAGTTTCTGCAGATGTATTTTTGTGATGAGATTGAAGATGAAATATAAAAATGTATTTAGAAAATGAGATTTACTTTTTCTACTATTTGGGTGAGATTTATTTTTTTTCTACCATTTGCATCATTTATGAATTTAAAAAAATTCAAATATTCTCTGTTTGATTGGTCATTTGTGAAATGGGAAAATTGGATTGGTTTCGAAAATAATTTTAAACAGTAGAAATTCTTATTCTATTGGAGAATTTGACAAAATTCTATTGGATATTCTATTTGATTTAGATTTATGATATAATTCTTTTGCAAATTCCTATTTGATTCTGTATTAGCAGAAATAATTCAATTTGGAATTCTATTTGAAAGAGCTCTATTTGTTTTTAAAGAAAAATAATATTATTGGTTAAAATATAAAACAGAGGGAAAATTGAATTTTCTAAAACATGAGTAAAATGATAATTTCGGTAAAAACCGAAATTTTTCTAGATCGAATGACAAAATGAAACTTTCTGAATTGGAATCGTCCATGAAATCTAATTTCTGGCGTCGAGATTTCGTCGGATTAAACGGTCGGAATTTGGCGTTTTTCGGTAAGTGTCGGGTGCCAGTAAGCGGCCACAGTGAAAGGCGTGTGATGTGTGAAAGTTACATCACTACGTTCTCATGTGTGCGTGTTGCGTGATTAGAGATAATGGAAGGAATGGCTGGGTGTGTCGAGTGTCGATAATCGAAAAGGGACCTGATGGGATTATTAGAATTGTTAATAGAATGAGAGACGAAAAATGCAATAGTGTCATCTTCTCCATTTTGAAAAGCCAAAAACGTGAAGGAGAGGAAAATCGACAGTGGCTGGGATTTTTGAGTTTTAGAGAGAGAAGGTGTGCCTTCTCTTTGGAATTCCGTTAAGATTCAGGCCAGTGATTCAGCCAGACAAGAAATGAAATCGATTCTGTGGCCGAAATTTCTGGCGTGGGCTTGTGGAATTTGGTGGAGTTCCAACAATCAAGAGGTCAAGGGATATTCCTCTTGTATTCTTTGGCTAAGAGTCGTATTTATGGTTGAGAGATATTACGAGGGCAGTTTAGCGTAGGGTGTATATCTGAAAACACTTTGGGCAGTGGAGAAAATCCGAAGGTGGTGGCCAGTGAGCAGGTTCAGCTCATTTCTTTGTTCATGTGAATAATTGATAAGAAATTTTCTTAGTGTGAAAATGTGTGTTGTAAGTGATTGAAATAAATTGCTTGTGTTTCTTATTAGCCCATGTATTCATTTTGGTGTTATTGATGTGAATTTAATAACATGATTTGTTTGAATTAATTATATTAATATATGCATGTGAATATAATGGCATGAAACGTTTGGGATTAAGCGTCGTAAATTAAGTATCTGTTTGAAATGCTCAAAATATTAGGAGTGAGTCATGTGAAATTGGAAAGAAAAGCGAAAATGTTTATGAGAGGAATTTCAAAGGAAGATTTTCGAAGAATTACATAGAGTTGTCCAGCGGTCAGCGGATGAGGGTGTGAAACATTTCGGAGGAAATATCCGGTAATTCGCCTCGAGGATGATCCGATGTATTCTGAGATTAGGTAGTAGGTTTCGAGGACAAAAAGCTTTTGTTTGAAAATAATGTTTTCCTCATACATGGGCAGGCAGTGTAAGGGAATCCAGGTGAGAACTTCGAGACATAGGGTTGGACATGTAGACATTCAGAAGGATCGTGTATTTGCTTGAGTGTGTGTTTATGTTGAATCATTGCATGTGCATAGGTGGGGAGTAACCCATTTAGGGTAATTCCACTCTTTGGGCGATTGCTTTTTCATACAGTGGGGAATGGTATTTAGTCTGAGACGTCGGGAAGCGGCACTCATTAAGAGGCCATTTTGAGAAAGAAAGTCGGATTAATAGTTTGTTATCTTTTTGTAAAACATGTATTAGAACTTTAGGAATTTTAATATGTTTGTATTAAGAATATAATCAACTCTTGAACCGTAATATAATTGGTTGGATATATTTTGATGAGTATAGCGTGTAGGCCAATGTAGCCATTTTACTCATGTGTGTGTCTGTGATATGAGACGAGAGATTTTCTGGGTTGTGAATGGTGACGGACACCCGTTTTGGGCGTCACGACAGTATCAAAGCTTAGGTAGCGATTACGCCAGGAGCTGGTGGGTGTATCAGCCCAGTATGGTCACGTCTGAGCAGCGACTTGGTATGAAAGTTAAAATGCTTGATTACCTTGGGAGCTCGATGGGTGTAGAGTTAGGTATGTGATTACCTAGACAATCACGAGACAAGATTAGAACACTACATGCACTGTGTTTTTTGTGATTGTGTGCTTGTTGTGAATATTGTGTGATTTGTGTGCTTGGTGAATAGCACATAGGAAAAAAATGTTGGTGGCTGGGGTTTAGTGTCAGGGGAAGAGTTGTTTGAGGAATTTTGGGCAAATAGTCCAGAATTTAATGAAAAAAAAATGATGTGAAGAAATTTTTTTCTAAGGTTTTACAGCCTGTGTAAACTGGAAAAAAATCAATAAAATAAATTTTAATAAATTTATTTGATTTATATATATATTGGGTGGTTTTCCAATAGCTGGAATGAGAAAAATGCGCCGGAAGGCCCATTTGGATGGGCTCTTTGCCCGTTTAGTCACGTCTGATGGTTGTATCTTGACGCGAGGTGGGGAGGTAGCTGGCGGGCGTCGGGCGACCATGGTCAGCCACGTCTGATCGAGGTACGGGCCCACGATCACGAGGAGGCCACGACCGCGACGGGGGGCGTGACACGGCTAGCGGTGCACATGAGGCACGGTGGTGGATTGTGTCGCTGATCTGAAGTTTTATTGTGTGGCGAAGCTGAGGGCCCGAGCGCGTTGAGGGTCTGTGTCCGCGTCTGATCTTTGTATGCGTGACATGCGAGCGTCTAGTTAGCGAAGCTTGTCGCGATGTCGGTTATATCGTGTGGCGGAGAAGCCGTGCACCGAGTGTGTCGCGACCGCGCCCGTGATCTGGCGGCAACATAGGCTGCGACACGGCATCTGCGGCGGCGGAGCGTACCGCGGCGACAAGCCCGCGATCTGTTTAAAGGGGGCTTGCGACACGTGCCGATGTGGGCTGCGACACGGTAGATGCTGGGCACGCGACACGACGATCTTTGGAGCTGCTGACGCGGTAGATCTTTGGGCTGCTGACAAGCACTACAACGCCGTGACAAAGCGCGGTGCGGCGCGCGGCTTTGGGCGCGGTGCGCTCGGCCGAGTGCGTTGGGTGTGCGCCACGTACACCAACCCAATTTGACTCGGTGCATTGTTTTGATCCTTTATTTGAGCCAACTATTCACAAGATTTTCAAAAAAAAAAATCAAATCGAATCGAATCAAATAGGAAATAAAATCTTTTTTAAAATGAATTTTTCTAAACTAGAATTTTGCATATGATTTAATATATTGAATTATTGTCTTCACATTACTATAGATGCATGGACATAATTATTATGAAATGTTTTGTATATGGGCTAGTATCTGAGGTTGTGTTTGCCTTAAAATCTTGCGTTAGAATTTAACTTGTCATTTTTGACATGTGTCGATGGCTGAGTCGAGGCGGGACGTGGGGTCGTCCATGGGGGTGCGATCGGGCACCACCCAGTGTTGTTTGTGAGGCCTTTGTTGAGGGGGCTGTGAGTTACGAGTCTTTGCTATTGTATAAATTTGGAGTCGTGGTGCTTGAGTCAGGTAACCTCGAAGGTTTAGGGCATCATCCTCCAGAGCATTCCGGGACGAGAGATCCAGGTGGTGGCGAGACCATTGGTTCCTCTGGTCGAGAAGGTGTTAGAGGCTATGGAGTTACCTCGAAGCACAATCAGGATCGGACTAGGCTGCATTCCGGCTAGAGGTGAGGCTGATATGGTGGGCCCCGGGCGAGACCTCTAGAAACCTAGAGGCAATGACATGGGCAGAGTTCCAGGAGCTGTTCATGGGTAAGTATTTTTCGGATACTGCTCGTCAGCGAAGACTCGGAGGTTCACAAAAATTTGAAGCGAGGGACGATAGTTGTGATTAGTACGTGGCTAGATTTACGGAGCTAGCCCTTTTTGTTGATGACTACGTGGCCACGGACATGGCCAAAGTCAAGAGGTTTGAGAATGGGCTGAAGTTGTCCATTCGGGGAAGGATTGTAGGACTTCGCCTACGGGACATGGACTCCATGGTTGGGACAGCCCTAACAACAAAGAGAGAGATCGAGGATGCTCGTAGCGCTCGGGATGCGGGTGTTAGTAGTAAGAGGAAGGAGAGTCAGTCTTCTTCTAGTTCGGGAAAGAAGTAGGGAGCCACAGTTCACGGGGTTCAGTCGCGGCAGTCAGGGAGTGAGAGCATGTCAGGGTTCTTGGTCATGCTAGGCAAATGGTGTACTACCATTACAGACTGGACACATGAGAGGATTACCCTCGGGCGAGGATCAGGGTTTTGGGACGGCCACGGTCCCGGTCGGTATTAGAAGACGAGGAGAGGATGCAATATATTCCTCCACGGCCGTCTGAAGCGGAGGAACCGATTTGATCCTCGAGTTTGCCGCAGGCACCTCCGTTACGAGCTGACGGAAGGGGCCAAGTTAGGGGCCGAGCGGGAGGGCCCAGGAGCCGCCAAACGGGAGACGTCGTGGAGTTCGAGGCGTGCTCCTACGCCACTCCTTCATAGGTTAGTCAGTAGATCAGCCCGGTCATCGATTATGCGTTTTGCTATCTACTGTAAGCGAGTGTTATTTGATTATAGTGCTTCGCATTCATTTATCACTTCATCAATTGTGATAGAGTTGGGCTTAGAGGTTGAGCCTTGGAGGAGCCTTTGCTTGTGAGTTCTCCCCTAGGGATTAGGGCGAGGATAGGGATGATATGTCATGGTTGCGAGTTAGAGATCTCGGTGATTCTACTCACAGTGGACTTGAGGGTCATGGACATGTCAAAGTTCGACGTCATCCTTGGGATGGATTAGGTGGCGACTGGAGTCGCTATCAATTGTGGCGTAAGAGAGATTCTGCCTACGCGGGGCGATTACTCGTGTTGTATTTTCAAGGGGGACAAGCATGATATTTTACCGAGGCAGTGTCTGAGTCTAGGTACTCGGGGAGACGGTGATTGGTTGGTTAAGCTAGGAAGCCTACCACAGAGACTGAGGGCCAAGAGGCAGGACTTAAGATCTTACCTCGAATGGTTGTGAGTATAGGGGATGTTTTTCCGGATAGGAGCTGGGATTGCCCTCGAGTAGAGGTTATGAACTTCGATGTCGAGGTTACACCACGGTATTTGCCCGTCTACATGACTACAGCGTAGGATGGCACGAGTAAAGTTACGAGGCACCGAGTCCGGTCTGAGGCTACTAGGCAGGGGTTCATTAGGCCAGGAGCACTTCCACCATGGCGCTCAGTTATTTGTGAAGAAGGAGGACCAGACCCTTGACTATGCATTGACTACAGATGGTTGAGCAGATTCCTGATAAGAATCGTACCAGTGCGAAGTTGTGCTTGTTTGTCCGATTGAGAGGAGCGTGATACACTCGAATGAACTATCGCCTTCGAATTTTATCAGTTGAAGAGTTAGAGACGAGATTATCCCTAGACGGCGTTGAGGCGTTATGGGCACTGGGTTTACGGTGATGCCTTTGGATTGGCAGCGAATGTGCAGACATTCATGGACCTGTCGTAGGATATTCAAACCCTACTCTAGTCAAATTTATTTATAGTCTTTATGGATGACATTTTGATCTACTCGATCAAAGTAGAACATGAAATTATCATTTAAGGATCGTATTCTGATTGTTGAGACCATATTTATCTTGCGGAAATTCGATGAAATGCGAGTTTTGAAAGCTGCGGGTTGAGATTTTAAGGACACTTGGTGTCGACATCGGGCGTGCCCGATGGACTGGGAAGGTCGAGGCTGAGTGGGTTGGGAGAGGCGAAGTCAGTCTTAGTCACGCGGAGTTTCTTGGGATTGGCTTCGTCTCTGGGGGATTATTGAGGATTTCTCTGGTCGCGACCTATGGCAATTGGCCGGAAGGAGGTCGGTTGATTAGGATAGCCGTCTGAGAGCATTCCGGGGAGTTGAAGAGGAGACTCTCACTCCTATCTTGATAGTCCGGACGAGGGGAGACAGAGTACCTGATGTATTGTGATGCCGAGTTTGGGCCCAGGATGTGTTTTGATCTGATCCAGGGTAGTAGCATGGTTCCCCGTCGATTGAATAATCATGGCGAAATTACACTTGCTGAGACATGGAGTTAGGCGAGTTGTAGTCTTCACCTTGAAGATTTAGCGCCCTTATATGTAAGGAGTTAGTACTTTCAGCCACAAAGTGCAGTATATTTTCTGCAGCGGGACCTCGACATGGGGCAAGCGCGGATGGATGGAGTTCCTGGGGATTATGACTTCACATCCAGTACCATCACAGTAAGGCAAATGTGGTGGCTGTGCGCTCGGTCGGATCGCCGGGGCATTGGCTAGTATAGCTTCCGGAGTGGCGGATGCTCGAGGCGTGGGGCGGTTTGGTTACGGGTACAGTAAAGCGAAGCTCGGGTATGTTAGGGGATTTAAAGTGGCTGCAGTCCCCATTAGTAGTGAGATTGGAGTCTAGAGAGAGGCGGGGTAGCGGAGATGGTATCCATGAGGAATGAGAAATGTCTGATCAAATCTCTGGAGTGACGAGGTTAGATGATCCCACCTAGAATAGTAGTCTTGAGTAGAGGACATGTAGTGGTTCCTGTTGGCCAGGTTGAGATAGGGAGATTCTAAAGGAGTTTCCTTTGCTCTCGGTTGTCGTGCATCCCAGTGGCACGAGACGTACGGGATCTTCGAGTAGCGTACTCTTTGAGTGGAATGAATGAACACGTAGGGGCTTGTTAAGCCGATGTCTCACGTGTCAACCAGGTTAAAGTGGCAGAATGAGCGAAATTTACTTTAGCCATTGGAGGTGGTGGGTGGAAGTGGAGCACATCACGATGGATTTTGTGAGCCCGCCTCCTGTTCTGCTAAAGTATGACAATAATCGTGTGATCTTAGTGCACATTTCTAGTCGTGCGAATGACCTTCACATTGGAGAGATTCTGTCGGTTGTATATTCGAGAGATAGTCCGGGTACATAGGTGCCGGTATCCGCTGAGTGTGGACGGGCTGAGGTTGCGGTGCACTTTTGGAAGGTTTCAAGGCTGGGCCACGTGGTGACCATGATGCAGTTCCACCTGCAAACGGATGGTCGGTCGAGAGAGAGGACCATCTGAGTGTTAAGAAGGACATCTTTGCGAGCATGCGTCTGGTCATGGGGTATTTGGGAAGAGCATTTTACCCTTAGTGGAGTCGCTACAATAACGGTTATCAGTATTTGAGTATAAGGATGGCACCATATGAGGCATTATATGGGAGGCCCGTGCAGTCACCATTATCATTTGGGCCAGGGTGGGAGAGAACTCCATCAACTGGTCTTGATCTAATTAGAGACGCCTCAGGAAGGTGAGCGATGCGACGTCTTTTCCAAGGCTCGGGCACGTGAAGCATGTTGATGTGCGGCGTCGGCCCTTAGAGTTCGAGGGTTGGAGATCACGTCTTCTTGAAGGTGATGCCTAAGGGAGTGGTCGAGTTCGCGAGCGAGAAGATATCGCTAGGGGTTTGTGGGTGCCCGAGGATACTGGGGTGGGCATTGTAGGCGTCTTGGGTTGAAGCTCTTGCCCGGCATGTCGAGTCCACGGGTATTTCACGTCTCCGTGCTGCGGGTTGCACTCCGGATCCGGTTCATGTGGTGGATTAAGGAAGTTGAGGTTGACATGGATGGGACCTTCGAGGAGGGAGCAGTGTGCATTATGGATAGCCGGGATTAGGTTTTGCGGCGTAGGCCAGTGAAATTTCAGTGAGGGTCTTATGCCCAGCAGGTGGAGTGGAGTGTTATGAAGCGGGGAGGGACACGATCTGGGCCCCTATCCCTTCTTGTTTGGGGATGAAGTCGTAGTTTAGGCGTTTAATACTTAAATGACTGGATTTACATGCATAGTATAGTGGGTTGCATATGCATGTGTTTAATTATCGATTGTCAATTTCGGAATGAAATTCTTTAGAGGGAGAATGTAAAGCCTGGGAAAATTCGAATTTTTCGAGAAAAAGAGTAAAATAGTAATTTAAATTAAACTGAAATTTTTTGATCTCGGATGTGAAATGGACTTGTAGATTGGAATCGTCACCATGAAATCTGTTTACCCTTGTCGGAATTTATTCAATTCAAGATAGTCGAGATTTCATGTTTTTCGAGACCTTTTGTGTGGTGTGATAGCTGACAGTGAAGAGACATGTAATGTGACAAAGTCACATCACACATATACTCATGTGACACATGTTGCATGATTGAGATGATGAAATGAATGCTTTAGATTGTGTAAGTGTCAATCGAAAATGGAATGCGATGGGGAATTATTGGAATTGTTAATGAGAATGAGACAAAATGCAATAGTGTCGTCTTCTGCATTTGAAGCGAAAACGTGAAGGAGGAATCGCCGGTGTTTGGGATTTTTAAGGTTTTAGAGGAGAGAAGGTGTGCCTTCTCTACAGATTCCGATCATTCGGATAAAGTGGGTTCTCGGCAAATGAGCGAGATTGATCACCTTGGCCAGAGAATACGCGTGGACACTTGGGTTGGTGGAGTTCAATAACTCAGAGGTAGGATCTTTTCCTCACACATGATATTCAACTGGCTAAGAGCCAATATTTTTATGGTTAAGAGGATATACAGAAGCAGTTAGCAATCAGATTCTATCTGAAACCTTTGAGTAGAAGTGGAAAATCCGAATTTGAGGTAGTAGTAAAACGATTCATTTCAAGGGTTTATTGTTCGTATGAATAGTGATGAGATTTTCTTAGACGTGTGAAAATATGTGTTATAAGTGATTCAAAATAAAATTGCTTGTGTTTGCTAATTAGCCCATGTGAGCTCATTTAGTGTTATTGATGTGAATTTAATAACATGATTTGTTTTTAGATGTATTATGTTAATATATATATACATGTGAATATATTAGCATGAAACGTTTTGAGATTGGCATCATGTATTCCATATACCTTTGGGGCACCACTAGAATATTAGGAGTGAGTGCATGACATGAAGTGAAAGAAAAGCAAAATGTTTGTGCGAGGAATTTGGGAAGATTTTACGGAAGAATTGCCTTGGAGAGTTATCCAACATATCACTTCGGATGAAGACCATATTGTTTTTAAGAAATATCGATGGTCGCCTCGGAGGGTAGTCGATGTATTTCTGAAATTCAGTAGTGAGTTTTGAGAGACAAAAGCTTTTGTTTTGAAACAATGTTTTCCTCATACATGGCTTAGGTAGAGTGTGAAGTCGGGTGAGGACTCGAGGACATGGGGTTGGACATGTAGACATTCAAGTAGGATCATGTATTTGCTTGAGTGTGTGTTTATGTTGAATCATTGCATGTGCAATTAGGTGAGGAGTAACCCATTTAGGGTAATTCCACTACTGGGCAATTGCTTACCCTGTCAAGGGAATATTATATCAGGTACAGGGAGCGATCGGGAAGGCGGCACTCATTAGAGGCCGTTTTGAGAAGAAAGTCGGATTGTGGCTTTGTTATCTTTTTGTAAAACATGTATTAGAACTTTAAATTTTAATATATGTTTGTATTAAAAATTGTATCAACTCTTAAACCCCTTAATATAATTAAGTTGGATATATTTTGATGAGTATAGCGTGTAGGCGATGTGGTCATTTTACTCATGTGTGTGTCTCGTAATCTGAGATCACGAGGAGATTTCAACAAGTAACGGATGATCAACGGACTTTGGTTTTAGGCGTCCATGAGCTTGCAATAGATCAATAGATTTAATATACAAATAGCTAAAAACCAGTACAAAACAATATCCAAGTTAATAGCATAATAAATCGACAAAAGACCTACGAATTTGATAATATAATGACTAGAATATCTACAACTCCAGTTCTTCAAATCCGTTTTGCTTATTTGAATTGCCCTCACACAGATAAAACGTCGCAACAAGATAATGAACAACACCATATCATAACAAGTTGATGATAAACGAGCCTTGGATAAAATGATATGAAACAAAAAGCAAATAAAATCTAAATCTTTGTAAGAAAAACCACAGCACATTAAGCAAGAAAATGAAACAAGCTCTATTTTACTTGCATGATGTATTATTATATTGGCCAAGCAAAGAGTTGTCTTCTAGAAGCTGTCAAAAAAAAAAGGTTGTCTTCTAGAAATTATTTTAAGAATGGGTTAGAATTCCAGTGAAGTATTTTTCAACTAACACTTAACCATGATAAATATATTTTCAAAAAGAAATAAATATCATGTTGATTTACATTATGAAAATATAACATATACTAGAAATATGATATCTAAGTATTTTTTTTATAGGTAACTTTATAAAAATGTTGAATAAATAGATTGTCAAAAATTTTATATAGAAAAAGATTTTTTTTTTTCTTGAAAACCCTAACCTCATTTTCTCTCTACTAACCTCTTTTCCTTTAAATAAGGATGGGCCTCTTTTCCTTTAAATATCGATGATTTTTTTTTTTTTTTTATCATTCTGAGAGTAAAAGGGTGAATAAGTATCTAAGGTACGATATGGTCAAAGTATAAGGGTATTTTTATAATTTAACCATATCAGGGTTATTATAAATACTCTACTATATAACTATTATTTATAAAATAGCGCTAAAAATGCAAACCTAAAAGAAATTATATTTATTCTCTTTATATATATATATATATATATATATATATATATATATATATATATATATATATATATATATATATATATATATATATCTAAAAGAAAATGAATGACAAAAGAGATGCTTAATGTAGAATGCGGGAGAGAGAGAGATAAGACTTCTCATTGAATAATCTTACAAAGAGCGAAAGAGAGGCCGTTTATGGCTTCATGTACAGGGTTCATTATTGGCTTTAAATGACCTCATAATGATGTTAATAATGACCATCATAAAGCATGTTCATGAACTAGAATTAGGAAGTTTATTCATGAATCTATAAGGGATATTAAGTGATATAATGTCTATCATTCATCACACAATTAATGTGGTCATTCACCACATGACCCTTCATTTATAACACTCTACCTTGAATGACCACCATAAAGAATATGTCTCATTAAAACCTTGCTAGTAAAAACCATGTGGGAAAACCTTGAGAAGGAAAAAGAGTACAATATTCATATGATGTTGTAGATTGTTCTTACTCTGTGTAGATGCCTGGAATTAAAAACACTTACGATACAAGACTCAATGGGATAAACTTGGGTGAGAAGGGAAAAGAGTCGAGTGCATTAACATCACTTGTCATAAGCATGCTCCCCCCTCATGCTCGATATCTTTTTAAGTTGGGCGCATTCCAATCTTATGTATTAGCTTCTTAAATGTTGAGATTGCGGTAACCGTAGAATAAGTCGCTAGATTACCATAGCAGTGTTTATTAAACATATTTCACGGCTCTTAGAGTTCATGTGTATAAAAGAACTTTAGATAAATGTGTTTAGTTCGATCTCCTTTGATTTGTGCAATGCATGCAATGTTATCTTCAAATAATGTAGTCGGGTTGTCTTTGATAGAAAGGAGTCCGCATGATTCTTGGATATGTTTAATCATCGATCTTAGCCGTATGCATTCAAGACTTGCTTTGTGAATTGATATAATCTCTTAATGATTTGATGATTCGGCCACCATTATTTTCTTAAAGAATCTTCATGAAATAGTAGTTCCATTACAATTAAACACATATCTTGTTTGTGATCTACCCTTATGTGGGTCTGAAAGGTATCCTGCATTAGCATATCCAAACAATTGCTGCTTTGATTCCTTTGAGTAAAATAGACCCATATTAGTTGTTCCTTGGAGGTAGGGCAAAATATGCTTGATACCATTCCAATGTCTTTGGGTTGGAGCGGAATGTGCACAGCTAATAAATTGGCCAGGAAAAGCAATATCTAGGCAGTACGATTAGCAAGATACATAAGTGCATCAATGACACTAAGAAATGAGTACTTCGCAATAAAGTAATTCTTCACCCTTTTCCTGATGTGAGAAATGTCGGTCCTTTCACAATCAGTGAAACGAACAATCATTAAGCGAACTTAAAAGAATTAATGTTGTATCCATATAAAAGCGTTTAAAATTTTCTTAGTATATCTTGGAATTGATGAATAAAACCCTAGTAGGAAATGCTTTCGATCTTATAGGTAGAGACAAAATTTTGTTTTTCCCAGATCTCATTAATTCTGTTTGAATATTTTTCTTTTCTTGAGAGCTCTTGAGAGTCCAATCAGGTTGGATCGTGGTGTGTATGGGTGATACAGTTTTAGTCTGGTTTGGGTTTCAATATTGAGAGCCATTAACATGGGGACATTTTATACCTTACTCTGATCAATGATTAAGATTCTTATGTGTTTAGGTTACTTCGATCACCTGGCTGATGTTTGAATTGAGCCCATGGCTAAGGAAACTGTGTAACTGACTTTGATTAGGTTTGAGTCTTGAGGGTTACCTCATATCTCATTATCTTGGATCTATGTGAACAGTTGGCGTGGCATCACGTTTGCCATCTAGTCCTTGGCGACAGAAAAACATCGAGAGCGGAAGTGGTTACATCATGGCCAAGAGGAATGTTTCCTCGTAGTGTTGAGGTCTCTGCGAGAGCAGCATGCCATAGTTATCATGCTTTATCTCTTATGTCTCATTATTTATTATTTTCATTCACGCTTTCAACACAAATATCATTTTGACATACTTACCTTTACAGGTGTTTGGACTCTCTGGGTCGAAAATGCTCTCTTCATTGCGAGTTTAGTGCCTGCATAGCTGCCATGGTGATCATTTCTACAGCATTTCTTTTATCAGCTATTTGCAGTTGGGGGTTTCCCTCGGCTTCTTGCAGTGTCCTGGCCTGCCCAGTGTTGTTGTGTCTTCTCAATTTTTTTTTTTCTCTGTACACCAATTTGTTGAGATCTCAAGATTTTGGGTTATCTTTTGCCTCTTTTGGAGATGTTGTTTCGTTTTCACCTTCGAGGAAGTTTGTTTCAATATGGCCTCTACGGGGTTCATTATTCATCATGTTTCCTCTACGGGGCATTTTGCTGCTTTTGTTCTTTGCGGGAGCTAAGTCTTTTAACTTGATTTGGTCTCCCATACTTGGGGTGTTTTGGTTCATTTCTTTACGTGCCAGGGACCTCGTCCCAGCAGCACACCACATCCGGGGTCGGGTGATATTGATCGGCCCTCGGAATGCTAAGTGGATCTTCGAGTAACTGGGCACCTGGCCGCCGTATCCTTTTTGGGACCCGATTTAATGAAAATCGGTAGAATCTCCTTTGACCTTGGGCTCTACCAATACAGCACAATACAATTATGCGCCTTGGCCCATATCTTCTGGCGACCACCCCAGGTCCATCAGGTGAGGTAGTATGTGGGATCCAGTTAATCTGGCGCTCTGTTATTGAGGGCGGGCATGGGGCTAGTAGGTCTATGGGTTTAAATTATATCCACTCTTATACAAATAAATACAACTCATATCTGTTCCACAAAATATATACTCAAAAACCACCAAATCGGCTTTCTTCATATGTCATGATCTGAATGTGGGTCATTACTTTTGAGCTGTACCTAAAAGGGGTCCACGATGGGGTCAATGGCTTGAGTGGTGATGTCTCTCTGAGGGCTACTCCGCTAAAGTGCACATGCAATGACATCTAAACAAACAAGCTGAACATTCAAGTGGATCATGTATATCCCTACTTAAATGTCTACATGTCATGGATGAAAATGTGACTCACCACAGCCATTATCTCGAGTCCTCACTAAGCTGACCCTCACACCGCCTTGATTTGCAGAGTGTGAGCTACATCATTTTCTGATGTGACCTAAGATTACTCTTAATCTTTTCATTTTCATTTACAACCATACCTCGAGTCCTCAGAGCTCCCTCAGACATACATTTGCCATGAATGAAAACCATTTCAAACAAAGGTAATTTGTTTCAATCGCGGACAACCCTCGATATAAATAGTGGACACACTTTCGGATAATCTATTTTATGGACAACCCTGCGATGCATATCAATTGGGCGAGACTCAGGCAATTGATAGCTATATGGGCAAACCCCTCGTGTATATCAATTGGGCGGCTTCAGAAATGATTGATATTATGAACCAAACCCTCAAATGATGTATATCAATTGGGCGGAAGCTCAAACCCGATTGATATTGTATGGACAACCCTCAGGTGTAATATCAATTGGGCGAGACTCAGGCGATTGACATTATGGACTAACCCTTAGATCATGTGGACACTCAGATAAATATGTGTTGTTGGTCGACCCTCAAACTGATTCTCTCGAGAAGCGTAGCCTCAGCCACTCACTCCTATTGTTGCAGGGTGCCCGGTGTATATGAAATGCAATGAAGCCATTTCCATTTCCTTAACGTGCAGACTCATTTAGGCGTTGTCCTATTAACCAAGCCCAGCAATCAACACCATACGCGGTGTTGATCCTGACCCAAACAATACTGACCTGCCAAGTGAACACCCAACACAATGTCGATCCTCAGTATGCACTCACACCCATGTTATGCGATGTTTTTAGTGCATGTACCAATGCAATTATGTGTTACCTATTCATACCATGCTACATATATAATGAAAACTATATGTGCATACATACTACATTGCATATTTATCCATCTGTCGTTTGGACATTCGTAGTAAGGTTCGCTACAAATTCCAAATCAAACATACTAATTCAAGCATATATGGACATCACAAGTCACTATCACCCGAGTAATGACACACATCAATCCCTAAGCCTAGTGATGACACAATTTGTCCACGACTAGCCTCTAACAAGCCATGTAATGGCCTCAATCATGTATAACTATGTGTCATTTATTTGTCACACAATGACACACGAACCACTCAATCATGTTATTCATTTTCTAGTAATAACACAAAAAATGGCCCAAATCTCGGACTCATATAAAACAGGGCACCTCTTGGTTCCTTCACGGTTCATCACCCAATATTGTGATACCAATAGCCACAAAAGCAGAGACATCGATGGGATGGCTCAAACCTGACCACCAGTGGTACTGCACGAAATAGTCTTAAAATTCTATCATGGTATGCAAAAACAATCTGAAAATTCAGCGCGTCAGAAAATAGTCTCGAAATTAAGCCCGGACTATCTGAAAACAATCCAGAAAATTTTTAAAAATTCCTATACTCGATCAAGGGTGAAGCTGAAATTCTGACCTTTCCACGACCTACAAGCCAATGCTGTATTAAATGGCCTTTAGGCTAGAAATAACAATTAGGAAAATTCCTACCTCGTGGAGTTTAATGGCTAAAGATTTTGAATGTCCCGCGTAGCTCGTCAGCGTAGATCAACTTTGCTTCCCGTGCACGATAAAAACTTACGGTCCAGATTTTCGTAGATCTAAAGAAACAAAAAAGAAAGAAAAAAATAAATTAATATTCTCTCCATTCTCCTTTCTCTCATCCAGTAGGTCCTCTTGCTAGTATTTCCTCGCTTTTATTTAATTTTTATTAACATTATATTATTATTTGATATTCATAGTTCATATTGCTTTATTCGGGTCCTTTTGTCCGAGAAACAATTTATTCTTTAGGTTCACTTAGCTAAATAAACTTAACCCAAGTCAATTCCTGACTTCTGAGATTTTCTTAAAAATCTCGTCCCTGAAGTCACTGGCGACTTATCATCCAGAAAATCGTAAAATATTTCGATTGTCTCAGAATTCGACGAAACTTTTCTAGGTCACTAGATTTCGCGAGATGAATTTAACGGCGCAGTTCATTTCGTCATCCGAGATCTAGAGAATTTCCGGTTTTCAATCGAAATTACCGTTTTATCCTTTTTCAGAAAAATTGAATTTTTCTCGAGTTTTACATTCTCTCCCCTTATGAGAATTTAGTCCTAGAAATTCACGCACCTCACGCATCACTCACATCGTATGCTGCAGCTACCTTTCACGAGACCATGTTGGGTATGATAGCAGCCTCGAGGTCTGATCAGCGACAACAGATGGGTTGTCAGCTCATCCATGTCGGGAATGACATCAAACTAGATATGTCTACCATATCGACCAGCTCTCACCTGATCCTAGAGGAGGAATTTTCCCCATCTGATGGCTTTTCCCGAGAGGCCTTAACCTCTAAGCCCCGAACTTGAAGAGGTCGATCCTCATTTCTCTTTCCCAGGCGCTGCGTCTTGAATGCCTTGTGTGCCGTCATCCTCTCTCATGGCCAGAGTTGTCCGATATAGAGTCCGTGTCTTGTGGCGGAGGCCCACGATCTGCCCCCAGATGGAAAACCGGTCCATTCTCAAATCTCGACCTTGGCCATATACGTAGCCCACATAGTCATCATGAAATGTAATCGGCTTCAGTAAGTCTGCCATATACTCCATCTTGTCATCGTTCCACCTTGCCTCATTTCTACAGGAACTCTTAAGCCTTTGCATGTCACAGCGAGTGGTAGAAAAATACTTGCTCGTAAGAGCCATTGGAACTCACCTTTGAGTCATTGCTCTAAATCCTAGAGGTCTTAGCAGTCCGCCCACACTTAGGACTGCCTCAAGCTGAGCATGCTTCTTTAATCACTAGGCGCTCGGGTAATATCCATAGCCTCAATGCATTCTCGTCTGCGGAGACCAATGGTATGCCACCATCGGATCGCCTCCCCATGTAAACGTCGGAGGATAGTGTGAGGATAATGTGACTTAAATCTGCGGAGGTTACTCGGCCTCACGACTACCGGCTACTGCTTTATCTGATGGCAATGACTATGACAGCGGCCTGTGAGCTCTTTGGTCAAATACTAGTGGTGCTTGGCTAAAACCTCATGGACGACCTCTACGTCCTCGGCCTCGACTTGCCATCTACACATGTCAAATGGCAACAAACTTTATTTAATCTCATTTCAGTCGAACTAGTAATGCACATTCCAATTACTAATAGACTTAAAAACCATGAACTCGCCCGTTCATCGCCTAAGTGGAGCTACTTGCCAACCACTCCTTTTATTTATTTGATAAAAATTAATACTTTGATTCATTTCATTTGAACCCCCTAAGGTTATAGTTCCCCCAATCTTAGCATTCTACTTCTTCCTATATACATTTATACCATGCATATGAATTTTCACGCCTGATAACCCACGCGATCATTTCCATACATCATACAGTGTATAAGTTTTCCACCTTGATGTGTAACACCTGATCACCGCAATCCTGAACATGGAACCGCATGTCAGAGACACTGACACGAAACACACGAAAATGCGTGCGATTAATTTGGCTTGATCCCATGAACTCCCTGGGTATTCGTGTGCACAAGCTCGATGCAGTCACGACCTTTAGTATCAATTTCACGACAATAGCAATGGCACTGGCTTTATGTCCCTCGAGCCATGTAGTCGTATGCCTATGCTGCGATACCATCTTGTGACACCACATCCACGGGGATCTGTTGTCTTTCAGTCTGACCCTCGGGAGATACTTTCGTGGATGTCGAGTAACCCAGACACCACAACATCGTGTCCTTTAAGGGACCAGCGGTTAACAAAATCGGGCAAAGTCTCTCCTTTGTATGGGGCTCTACTTGAAAATACAACATATCTGATTACATGGCAACATGGCTAATATTATCTGACAATGTATAGGGTCGCGTCACAGTCAAAAATGGCCGCATATGGCCCGTTTATCCATACTCGAGCATGTAAGCACATAGTATGAAACCATAAGTCCATAAGAGTTTAAATTACATCACTCTTATACAAATAAATACAACCACTTATATATTTACAAAATATTTATCAAAGCCCGCAATCAGAACTTCTTCCTTATGCGGTCCGAATGCAGTCAGTTGCACCTTTTTGACACAATACTGAAGGGTCAGCGAAGGGAGTGAGCAAAGCGTGGTGATAATCTCTGAGGCTACTCCTACTAAGTGCACATGCAATGAAATCTAAAGCAAACATTAGTGAATCATGTATATCCTCTTGAAATGTCTACGTGTCATGGATGAGAATGTGACTCCTGCTATCATTATCTAGTCTGTATTTCACTCCATGTAGCAATTTGCACAGTGTGAGCTACGTCATTCAGATGACAACCTAAGATTCTTCTTAATCTTTTCATTTCATTTACAACCATCACGCCTCAGGAGTCCTCACTAACTCCCTCAGGCATGCATTTTGCCGTGAATGAAACCATTTCCAAACAGGTGTTGTTTTTTATTCGTGAACAACCCTCCCAAATATAAATAGTGGACACACTCAGATAATGTATTTTGTGGACAACCCTCGGAGTGTATATCAATTGGGGGCGGACTCAAGCTGATTGATATTATATGGAACTGACCTAGATCTTTGTAATGGGCCAACCAGATAAATAATATTGTTAATTAAATACTCCACAGAAACAATTATATAATGCCTCATTTTTTTCCTCTGTTACAGGGTCTTGCAGGTGCGTATGGTACATGAGCCATTTCCATTTCCTTAACCGTCTGACTCATTTGGGCGTTGTCTGTGCAAGACACTAATCAACACCATGGTGTTTGATCCTGGCCCAAGCGTACTCACGACACACCATCGAACACACAACACGATGATCTCAGTTATGCACTCACGCCCACGTATTTATACGTGTTTCGTGCATGTATAATGCAATTATGTCATTACTTTATTCATACCATACTGCATATATAATGAAAACTATATGTGCATACATACTCATGCATATTTATCCATAAATCATTTGGACATTCATATTAGGTTCATACAAGTTCGATGATCAAAACATACTAATTGAGCATATATGGACATCCTGAGTCACTACAACGGGTAATGACACGTCGATCCACTAGGCACAGTGATGACCATGATTTGTCCACGACTAAGCTCAGCGAGCCATGTAATGGCCCTCGATCATGTACAACTATGTGTCATTTGTTGTCACACAATGACACATGAACCATTTCGATCATGTTATTCATTTTTCTAGTAATAACACACAAGGCTATTTGAATCTCGGACCCATGCTCATGGGACACCTCTTGGTTCCTTCCACGGTTCATCATAGAATATTGTGATACCAAAACACACCGTAAAAACCAGAAGACATCGGGTCAGGGAGCAAACGAAACCTCGACACGATCAGAGACTACACAGAAAAAGTCCACAAAGTGCATCATATTTGTCTAAACGATCTCAAAAATTCGAATATCTAGAAAATAGTCTCAAAGATTAAGCCGGTGTCCCAGAAAACAATCAATTTCTCAGTTCTATACTCGATCCAGATTTGAGAGCGGGGGTGAGGCACTCACGACCTCTAAGCCCAATCCATCCATTAAATGGCCTTTGGCTAGGAAAATAACACCAGTAGGAAATTCACTTTCACGCCGTGGGTTTAGTGAAACTCGAGATTTTTGGTGTTCATGCGTAGCTCTGAGTAAAGTAGATCGACTTTGCCTTGACCACTGATAAAAACTTACGGTCAGATTTTCATAGATCCCAAGAAACAAAAAAAGAAAAAATAAATTGATGTCTCTCATAAACCACTTTCTCTCCTCCCACATGGGTCCTTTGCCCGAAATGACATTTTCCTCCTTTTTATTTGATTTTTTTATTATTATTATTATTCTTATTATTATATTATTATTTGATATTCATAGTTCATATTGCTTTATTCGGGTCCTTTTTTGTCCCGAAATAATTTATTTCTTTTGATTCGCTATTTTAAATGAGCATGATCATTTCGACTTCTAAGATTTTCTTAAAAATCTATTAGCGAAGTATTTGATGACTTATTACCGAGAAAAATCGTAAGCTATTGAGGTATGCCCGAAATTCAGTAATTTTCTAGGTCACTAGATTTCGTGAGGCAATTTATGGCCCCGCGATCCAGTTCGTCATCAGAATATAGAGAATTTCGGTTTCGATGATACCATTTATCATTTGAAAAATTAAAGTTTTCTTAGGTTTTACAATGGTGCTAAACATTCTATTAGGATAGCCATGACTTTGTCACCTTCTTTGCATCAACAAATGCATCGATAATTGATTTGAAAGATTTTGTAAATGAATGATCCTTTGAACTTCCAGTTCCAGTTCACATTGATTTGTACGATGATCAAAATGAGATAATATGGATGCATTCCAAGTAATTTCTCGTCGTTCTTCTGGAATCGACTTTTCTCACCTTAATGGTGGGAATACGATTTCATTAAAATGAAAATTTGCAAATCTGGCTCTAAAAACATCTCCTGCGTTAAGGGTTCCAAATATCTTTTGATAGACGGCGAATCAAAACTTACATAAATCGAGTCGTTGTGGACCCATTTGAAATGCGTTGTGCGGTGTAATTGATAGATGGATTGCACAACCAAAAACTTGAAAGTGGAAAATATTTGGTTGTTTACCTAGTACAAGTTGTGAAGGGAGTACTCATGGTAAGATGTTGGTCTAATTCTCATTAGACTTGCAGAATGCATAACAGCATGTCCTCGGGTAGATATTGGCAATTTGGTCTTCATCAGCAGTGGTTTACCTATTAATTGAAGACGTTTGATCAAAGACTCTGCTAAACCATTTTGGGTATGAACATGAGCAATAGGATGCTCAATATTTATCCCAATTGACATGCAATAGTCATTGAAAGTTTATGAAGTAAATTCATCAGCATTATCAAGTCTTATTGTCTTGATTGGATAATCCCGGTGGCTCTTGAATTTGATCATTTGTCTGAAGAGCCTAGCAAAGACAACGTTCTTGTGGAAAGAAGGCGTGCATGTGACCATCAGTGGAGGGCATCGTAGGGCCAATAAAATAACGAAAAGGTCCACGTGGTGGATGAATGGGTCCACGTATGTCCCCATGTATTCTTTCTAAAAAAAAACCAGTGATTCGGACATGATTTTATTAAATGATGGTCTGATTATTAACTTACCTTGTGAGCAAAGAGATTCGCGAGAGAAGAAAAATTCATTAGTGAAAAGAATCTCTTTTGGTTCTTTAATGGATGCCCGATAGCCAGTTGTTCTATGATTCAGCATCATTGAAAATCCGGTGTGACATAGAATGTTATGCCCAGTAAAAATCTTTGGGTCATTAAACATCTAGTTAATTCTGACATATGACTCAATTGGTTTATGGTAAATTATCATATAGCAGGAGGAGAATGCCGGAGCTTTTCACTTGACAATCTTTCCCGTAAATTGTGACACCACAAATCCCGAAATTCGGTGTAATTCGTATCATATAACTGAGGAGAATGCCCGGGAGCTTTACGAAGCAATCTTTTTCCCATATATTGTGGCGCCCCGAATCCGGGAGTGATTTTGTTCACTTTTTTTTCTTTTCTTCTTTTTTTTTTTCTTAATAGTGTCCATGAACGGTGTTAGCGAAGCAGTAGCCATGAACGATGACCCAAAGTGCCTGACACGATTGCAATATAGAAGGTGGTCGTGTGCATGGTGCGTGCGCCTTTGTCGCGATGTCGCACCATATTGTGCCTCGCTGGCTGCGCGTGCTCGATCGACAGCGCGACCTGTCGCTGACCTGGCTGGCCTATCGTGTTAAGCGCGGCTGTGTATCAGATCATGACACGCGAAATGCTTTGGCGGTCCCGGCCACGGGCTATGTCGCGACGCAGAAAGTCGGCCACTGTCGAAACACTAATTCCGTAATCACGACCGCAGAGCGCCACTGCCATGCGAGCACGTGTGACACGAAATTGTCGCGATGCGAAAGGCTGAATGCTTTTTGTCGTGACATCGAATCTTATCCACGCGCAGGCAATGAGCCATGTGTGACATCAAAAATTGTGTCGGCGACAGAAAATACGACCCATTAATCACGCGTGCACTATTGCGCCCGCATGTGCTTAGGCCAGGTACGCACGGCACTCTTTGCTTAATGCCCACGCCCGTAGCCCCTGTCGCGACACCACTGGCACATTAATGCGCATTGGTGGAAATGGGCGATAGCCTACGGTCCCACACACATTTTCTTTTTGTTGCCTACTATAAACCACCTTAAAATTTTGCCTTATTCCTCTGAGACTCTTTGGAACGCAAACTCACGAGAAATGCATATATTATAAAAGGAATCAATTTACCTTTGTTTTAATTACAATTATCAGCCCCAGTGTACACCCGATTTTTTGGCAGAATATGATTTGAATGCGTAGAATTCTTGCGCCTCTAAAATTCTCCCGGATGTGTCCCATCCACAGGTATGCATGATGCACGAAATGGTTATTCCGACCAGGTGAAGCGATACTGGTAATTGAATTTTGCTACATGGGTTACTCACCACCTAAGTGCTCATGCAATGGCATGCCAAACATTCAAGTAAAACATGTATGTCCCTACTCAAATGTCTACATATTATGCATGAGAATGTGACTCACCCTTTCCCACATCTCGAGCCCTCACTGACTCTCTCACGCATGCATATGCCAAGTGTGAGAAACGTTGTCTTCAAAAGCGAAAGGTTTGTTTTGAAAACATCGTCGGTCGATAAAATTTTATTGGATAACTCTCAGAGACCATCGTTGACCGATCCTCCGAGTGGGTGTTGGAATGACTCTCACGAAATAGTTCATTGAGCGTCGTAGTGAAGCTGGTAGACGGCACCGTCTGATTCTTGAGACTGACTTTTGATATAAATTTTTTTTTTTAACTGACCCTCAGATTTTAGTTGTAGACATACTCAGAATCAATTTTGGAGTCAACCCTCGGAAGCATGTTAGCCATTCAAATGGCTCTTAAATTTAAAGAATAAATCAAGTAAGGAGAAAACCCACACTCTCGAATTTGTGAAACTCCTTATTTCCTGAATCTCGATTATTGCCCTTATCACGGGAAACGCTTTTCTTCTTGCTCAGGTTAAGAGCCATGGTCGATCGTAGAAAAATTTAGAGAGAAGGTAAAGCTTCTCTCTCTAAAACCTCTCCTTTTTTCTTCCTCTCTTTTCTTTACCTCCAAACCGATTTGGTCAAGATTGGGTCAAGTGAGGTGTCCTCTCACTTGCCCACATGTCAATTTCTCCTTAGTTCTCTAGAGTTTCCTTATCCATATCCATCTACTTTAGATTTCTATCCCGATGACATGATGCCACATGTCTCTGATCAAAGTGAATCATACATGCATTTAGGTAAATTTCTATGTGCTTTGCATAGCTTCGATTCATTCATATTCACTAATATTAAGCTCATCCCTATCTTATAATGTTTTACTTAAATGGTGATATTGGAATCGAAGGAAGCTAAGCAATGAAGAAAGAACCAAAGCAAAGCAACAAAGAAGTGTAGCACTTGGAGCCTCGGATCTGCGGCTTGATAGGGCTGGTGCGAGTGTGGCGCTTCACGACCAGCGTGGGCCGCTGTTGCGGCGGAACACAAATGCCGGTTACGTGTACCGGGTGCGTAGTGACTCCCGCTCGCCACGGCGTGGCGGGTCTCAGTTCCCAGCGGGAGCCTTAAAAGTTTTGATTTTAGGCCATTGATGGGACTGAGTCGAGGTATAAAGAGGAAGCAATTTCGAGGCAAAAATGGGGATTGGGAGGCAGATATGACACAAGGAGAGACGGATAGAGAGAGATTTGTGAAGACGGATTCCGGGAGATCGTGAGATGGTTTTTTCTGTATTTCTTTCCTTAATTCGTTTAATGCTGAAAATCTTTTAGTCTGTAATGAAAATCACTATGAACTAACTTTTCTCTCTATTGTTTTGTCAACCCTAACTGCACCATTATGGATTAATACTTTAATTGTGGTTTATTTAATATCGATATGAATTTCTATGGTTGCTTTACTCATCAATTTAATCACATGTTATTATTTCGCCAATTGTGGCATGCTAATGCTAGGAGTTTGATATCAAGAGAAGATGACTCGTAAGGACATGGGTAAAAGCAACGGCAGTCGATCGAGGAATAGAGATATCCAGCATTCGAGTGTAATATTAGGGTTTTCACATTCATGCATCTCGAAGTCAAGGGGTTGAGGCAGAGATGCAATACACCCATAGCGAGATAAAGCGATTATATCTCGAGAGAGAATGTAGCTTGTAAACACGATTAACATTAACATAAATCATATGGAATATTAAATAAATTGTATCTAAGTAAAATCCATTAGGTGTGGTTAGGTGAAGAAGAAACCACTAGTTTTCTCATTGTATTACCTTAAGTCGAATTTTTTAATATTAGGCTTTCTTTAATTGAGTTAATTTATTCATAATTATTTATAAGTAGATCGAATATTGTCTAGTCACTAGAACGATTACTTGGCATGCTTATAGCCGTGGGAGCGACGCGACTAGCCAACACCGCTACGTGAACTCGACACGTATACTTGCGCGTGAGTGCGATTTTACGATTTTCACACCCTCACTTTCGGCGTCGAGGTTTTGGCTCATAGTTTCGAGGGAGAAGCGCGAGTGTTGATATTATTAATGATGCCATAGATTGTACTTTGGATCAATTTTAGTTTATTTAGTTCTTTTTACTTATTAATCATTTTTTTATTATTCTTTGTTTTAGGTATTTTGCCTTACTTCATTTGTGCTATGACTTGGTCTCGACTTCCTACTTGTGATTTCAGGAAAACAATTAGTGTGCATGCAAAGATAAGATTATAGGGAATTACTTCCATTCAATCCTAAACCAGAACAAACATTACATCAATTACGCTAAAAGCACCGCATGACCCCAATTAAAATCATACGAATCGAGAGGATGAAGAGCGATTCACGAGGTGGATCAGAAATAGGCCGAATTATAGGGTCGAGTTTTAGATGTTTATGCGAGCTATTTGTATATGCTACTTGAGGAGTTCGCCTTACCACTACGGTTGTTTAGTCGGCTATACAGCAACACCCATTGGCGAACAATTACGGTTGAAAGGGTAACTCGCAAATGCTCCGCGATATACGAGTTTCATGGGTTGCTAGTGAGAATCACGAATGAACATCGATAAGTTTGTTGGGATTTGCGACCGCAGTCAGTATAATGGATATGAGAAGAAGCTCGCCGTTGCGTCTGTTCCCAGCATCATAGCGACGAGCTAGCGTTGGTTGACTAGCGACCACTTGCGATTCCATTACGCTGTTGGAATGACTTAGTCGCGAGATTTTTTGACCAGAATTTTTCCTGGCAAAGATCAACGGTGGTGCGAGAAATTAACACATTCGAACGGTCGAGGAGAACGTGGGGCTGGGGAGAGATTTCATGAGTTGCGAGAGATGCCCACATCACGGGGTTAACTAGGTGGATGTAGGTGCATACGTTTACTCTTGGTTTAAGCTATTAATTTGGGATGATCATTGATGCCTCGGCGAGGCTCCACACAATGAAAAGACTAAGATCGAGCTTATGAGATATTGGAAGATCACATTCTTAATTATAATCGTGGCTGAGGCCAGATCTGTGCCAAAGGAAGTCATGCGGCCTTGAAACGAGTTCTCGGTAACACAGTAAACCGTATCCTGATTAACAACGGCTACATAAGTAGCGAGTGCGATGAATCTGATTTAGAATAATCCACACCGGGATATCTGGCGAGAGTCTTGGAGGTCGACACGGTGCATGGATTGTCGGTGAGCGAGATGGCGATTAAACGAAGCCTGATATGTGAATCAATAGAATCAGCAGCAGCGAGAATGATATGGAGATAATACATGTCGGAACAAGTACGAATCGGAATCGAGTGGGGCGAGGTTGGAGAGGTAACCAGAATAATCAGAGCAACCAGAATTATGGCTGGAGGAACAACCAGAATAGTATGCCACCACTTGGCGACAGCGCCACGAGAAGAAGTGGATTTGGAAAGCCAAGCTCATATAGTGACTATAGCACATTTGAATGGGGCAGAAGGCCGCATTCAATCGGGCTCACATTCTGAAACTAATCCACTTGACTACATAATCAAAGGAATGACTCGAAGCACGGAAGTCTGGGCCGGCCCAGAATGGCCACATTGTTGACTTCTAAGGCGGCATGGATCCATTACCTAGCAACAGAGGTGAACCGAGACGAAGGTAATGGGCATTAAAGCTGTCACATTGAAGTGGCGGAAGAATTAACGATGCCAGGCGACCCACAGTGATAGGAGAGGTAGGCGGGAAGTAACCGGACCGGTCGGAATGACAAGATAGAAAAACATTTGAGAGAAAAAGTACGGAAGAAGAAAGCGAGGCTAAAGATCAACTAACCATGGTAGACGATGTTCCAAATTATATACCCTTAACGCTGAAGAAGATAAATTGGAATGACGATTCACGGATTTATGGATGTGTTGGCTTTCTTAACATTCCATTTGTTGATGCTGCGACGGATGCGTTAAATTCATGAAGGATATCTTTATCGAAAGAAAAAGATTGTCGAGATTTCGAGGCGTTGAATCTCACCGAGGAATGTAGTGCCGTCATGGAAGGCGCCACGAAGAGTGAAAGATGGTAGTTTTACTATTCCTTGTACCGCCAGAACTTCATCTTTGAGGAGGCCTTGTGTGACTTGGAGCTAGTATAAACCTCATGTAGTTATCTATATTTAAACCAGTTGCGGGATTAAGTGGCTTCATGACTCGAAATGCACTCAAGTTAGTAGGCGGGTCAACAAAACAGCCGATGGGGTGATAGAAGACGTTCTGGTAAAGTTGGACAAGTTTATCTTCCAGTGAGATTCGTTTCGTTCTGAACATGGAAGAGGATAAGAAATACCCACGCTATTAATATTAGGTAGACCCTTTCCGTGTTTGACGATGATTGATGTCTGTGAAGAGTTTAAAAATTAAAATCTGGGATAGTGTTGAGATTACGATACCGTTTAAAGTGTGAGGACTTCCGAAGAGTGATACATATACCATGATAGAATCTGGTGAAGGGCTATGAGTATCTAATTTAAAGTGGTCCGACTAACCCTTTGGAGTAACTGTGCAGTGAATCGAAGCGGGAGGAAAGGTCGGGTATGTGAAATGGATGGACTCCTTTCGACAATAGGAAAATCTTCACCACGATGACCACTGGTAAATTGCTGAAGCGTCGTGCCCGTCAACCAGTTCAACCACTAAGATGGGCGACTACCCGACCATTTTGAATGTGGGGACACCTACATTGCAGTGATTGTTGCGGCATCCTGACCATAGCGAGAAGATAAGTTATTGAGAGTACTTAGGAATCACAGATGCGCTTGGTTGGTCTAGTTTGGATTAAGGATTAAGCCCTTCTATGTATATACCAGCCGGTCTGTTTAGAAGATGGTCGTAAGCCTTGATTGGAGCCTTGAGGGCTACAAATCCGATTATAGAAAGAAGTTGTCGGCAAGGAATCTTGAGTGGTACAGATGTCGGAGTTCATTTATCCTATTTTTACGAGTGCATGGGTGATGGGATTTGAGTTATGCCAAAAAGGAGGAACAACAGTGATAAAGATAGAGAATAATATATTGCTACCTTCCAAAACAGTCACGGGTTGGAGAATTTGCATTGACTATCGGAAATTGAATATGGCTACCCGAAAAGGCCATTTTCCACTGCCATTTCTGGATCAGATGTTAGATAGGCTATAGCCTTTGAATCATACTATTTCTTGGATGGGTATTACGCCTGAAGCTGGGATCACTATAGCCACAGAGGATCGAGAGAGACAACATTCACTTGCCGCATGGTGTTCAGCGTTTAGGTAGACGCCGCTTTGGGGTGCATGCGATGCAAGACACATTGACGTTGTATGATGGCCATATTCTCATATATGGTTGAAAAAGGCGATTGAGGTGTTAATGAGCGACTTTTCAATATTAGGGAACTCCTTTGACAGGTATGCGGAAAACCTGAAGTGGAGGTGCTTGTTGGGTCTTGAAGACCCGATCTTATCTTAAGTCAGGAGGTATCGCTGCACTGCTGTTTGAAGGCGTAGTACTTGGGCCACTTAGAATTTTTGCGAGAGGAATAGAATTAAACCGAAAGTAAGATTGAGAGCCTTTAGAGAAACTACCTCCACCATGGTGAGTAAAAGGGCATACGAAGCTTTCCTAAGACACCGCGAGGGGGTTAGGCGGTTCAGTAAGATTTTCTCAAAGGTACCGAGCCTTTGTCGATTTATAGTTGAGGACACCGTTTGATTTTTGATGGGCGATTAATGTCTATTTTAATCTTGAAAATAGAAGATTTAATTGTAATTTATGATTTGGTTATGCTTTTGATTAGGACATATAAGTCACTGCGGTGATTATGCGATCGGAATGATACCTAGGGCGAGGAAAAGAGGTGGATATTGGGTTAAACATCTCTACCTTCATGGGACTTTGGAATAGTACTTGTGAATTATGCCACCGAAAAAGAGCTAGTAGCCATTGTTTTGCTTTGATAATTAGGCTCTACTTGATTGTTGTAATAAGGTCTGTAATGCCTGCCTTATTTTTCGGCGTTCTTTAATGACTAAAAAGATGCGTAAATTATCTGTTGCAATTTGACTGAAATCAAGAATGAGAGGAACAAAGAACCTAGATGCGTGAATAAATACATCCGCGATTAAAGGGCTATCTAGATCTGAGTTAATGATGATTTCCCGGATAGGCAACTTTAGTAATTAGAACAAAATCGTTCCATGGTTTAAAAGCTATGAATTACTTAGTGACGAGTTCACGTGCAGTTTTATTAAGTGAGAAGAAGAGGTTCTTTGCACATTTAGGCACTCTTCTTGGGGAAGAGCCTGTTTTAATACAAGACATTGTATGCGGTCAGTGATAAGGCGATTGTGTGAAAGATAAAATGGGTAAATGGGTAGTATTCTAATTCACTGTACACCTTATCATGTGTGGAGGACACTTGAGGCCGAGGACAACAACAGTGCATTTCAATCGGTGTTTCTACTGTCTACTTTGTTCAAGGATGTGCATTAGTTTGTATCGTGATAAGTGCCAAAGAATGGGCAAGATTTCCAAACGTGGGATGAACCACCCATGCACAATTCTAGAAGTTGAACCGTTTGACTTCCAGGGGATGGATTTCTACGGGTCTATTTCCTCTTCATTCAGAATTTGTATATTCTCTCACCGCTGACTACTGCCTCCAAATGGGTGGAAGTACATCACACGCACTAATGATGCTGTGTAAAGTTAAGTTCCTTCAGAACTACATTACGGTTCAAGACACCTGATTTACATTGATCACAGATGGCGGTACTCATTTCTACAACAAGTTGGTTGATAAAGCCTTGCAAAAATATGGTGTGCGGCATCGCACTTCACTCACTTACCACCCGCAAGCAAATGGACAGGCCAAGGTGTCAAATCGGGAGATAAAGTCCATTCTAGAGAAAATAGTCAATAGTTCAAAGAAAGACTGGTCAAAGAAGATTGATGATGCACTTTGAGCATATGGCAACATTTAAAAACCTCTATATCGGGTATGTCGCCATTTCGACTAGTCTAAGGGAAAGTTCTCACATTTTCCAGTGGAATTAGAACATAGAGCATACTGGGCAACTAGGCTTCTGAACATGGATAGTAAGGTAACCGGAGAGAAGCGGATGTTATAACTAAGTGAATTAGATGAATTTTGCAATGAGGCCTATGAGAATGCTCGAATCTATAAGGAAAAGACGAAAGCTTGGCATGACAAGCATATTGTAAGGAAAGGGTTTAAGCCGGGTCAGCAAGTCTTATTGTTCAATCCTAGGCTGAAACTATTCCCTGGCAAGTTGAAGTCAAAATGGTCAAGCCCGTTCATAGTAGTTCAAGTATTTCCTTATGGAGGGGTTGAGATAATGCATCCAGAGAAGGGACAGTTCAAAGTCAATGCCTAGAGATTGAAACCCTATTTTGGAGAAGAATTCCATGCAGGAAGACAGAACAATAAGGGTGTGGACCGTCACCAACAATTCAGTTATTTTTCGATCTCCATGTTGTACGTTGTAGGAATGTCGAGCTATCGATGTTAAACATAGCGCTTCTTGGGAGGCAACCCAAGTATTGTGAGATCCCCTTCCCCTTTTAACTTGCATTATTTTCGGTCTTTTTAATTGCTCTTCAGTACATTTTCTGCTTTCGAACTTTCTGCTTTTGTTGTTTTTAATGTGTTTGTGAGTTTTTCAAGGCTATCGAAGGTGTGCTACGCCTAAGGGATGCGCATGCCCACATGCTGTGAGAGGGCCACCTGCTTCAAAAAATAAAACTCGCTCCATACTTTCTAGTCCATACAGTCAGAACTCTCATGACCACGCGCAGCAAACATAAAATTCTTGCTATCTATCCTTTCTAGCACGCGGAAGCACGTAGAACCCTACGCCGCTACAGCTCTTTCCCACTCCCTCGGTACACAAAGAATAAGAGCTCTACGCCACTGTGTAGAGCCCTTCACCTCGGCGTAGAGGCGAATATTTTGAGCCCTATAAATACCCGCACGGCTTTTCATTTTTCCCTCCACATGACTTTTGGCCGCCCTTTCCTCTCCCTCTCTCGTTTTTTTTTTTTTTTTTTGCGTTTGCAGATCTCCACCCCTTGATCGACTACCATGGCTCCCAGGAAGTCGACCCCGGCCAAAAGACAGCGATTTGGCTCCACTTCACAGGCAACACCACCTCTTCTAGAAGATCCACACCGATTCATTTCCCGGGAGGCCGAGAGGATCTTATCACGAAGCTCATTGCTCTCAACCATTCGGCTCGTCCCAGAACGCTGGCTTTCCACTTCCAATGCATTCTTCAACTTCACCATCCAAAACCGTACTAGCGCACGCCAGGCACTCGCTCCTGTGAGTGGCCCCGATCATGCGGGAGTTCCACTCTAATTTGCCTTTCAAGGTCAACACCACCATCTTCGTTCGAGGCAAGTGGGTCGAGTTTGGTGCCTAGGCCATCAACCTGACCATCGCCACCGGATGACGAGACAATGAGAATAGGCACTATTTTGTCGACATCGGACGATGAAATGACGCAGGAGCTCACCTGACGGCTGTGGCGTGGAAACGCCAACCATCAACCGGGTGATTTCACCACTTTCGATGCACTCGGCCCGTGGCCAAGGTCTAGTATAATTTTTTATGTGTTAAAATCAAACCTACCCTGCATCTTAGTACAGTTACGAAGGAGAAGACGATCCTCCTCTACGCTATGACCAAGGGGTTCCAGCTTGACATCGAGTCCACATCGAAAGGAGGGTTGATCGAAATGACCCAAGGAGATGCATCGGGCCCCGACTCCACCCCCCTCCTTGATTACTCGCCTTGTTCCTCCTAGCCGAGGTCCCGATGTCGACTCCTCGAGGAGCAAAAGAACACCTACCCATACCACTACCCAAGGAGAAGTTCGGGAGCCCGGGCAATTCATATGAGGAAACCGACAAAGATGGTGTCGCTGCCACACCTAGTGCCGGTGACCCCAAGGACGGAGACCCTGAGTTCCTCCGCCGACTAACTCGGCTAACCGTGATTCATGCGCTCACCACACGCTTTAATACATACAGGATGAGTCTCAAGATAACCGTGTCGCTTCGGAAATGATACGGACGACATCGTAGCTGCATGCCACCATCTGCTTCGCCCAGACTATATCACGCGGCAGTTGGCTCCAGCCTTCCTCTTCAATAATCGCCACCGCCACCGCCACCGTAGTGATTCTTTGGGACGTATCTCTTTACCTTTATTTTATTTTCATTATCGAGGACACTGCGCTTAAGTTTATGACAGGTATACCGGTCGACTTTGCTATTTTTTGTTTATTTTTATTTTAGGTTGGCTCAGTGTTATTTTGTTTATTTTTATTTTATTTTATTTTTTCTTTGCATGTTATAGGTTTTCGTCTGTTTTAGTTTGTTTGCTGTTTTAGTTTATTTTAGCATGTTTAAAGATCGAGCCTGTCCCTATTTACCAACATATTTGCATTTGGAAATATTATGATATGGTGATTTCTAGAATTTGTTTTAATTGTTCTCAGCCTTAGTTGACCATGATTACAAAAAGGGGAGTCATAGTAATCGCAGAAAGCCTATGTTTCAATGAAATAGGTCCAAGGTTGTTTGATAATCGGGACTACAGTGTATAAAGTTGAGAATAATCATGTCTGACCACCCCTTTAGATCTCCAGAAATCATTTCCCGAAGTAAGCTATCGCACACACACACACACACATGATCTTCGCAGGGTACGCCTTGATTCCAGACTCACCATGCAAGAGTTCTACGAACCTCGGGAAAGTTTAAACACTCAAGTGATGGACACCTAGAAGAGGATCGCCTCGCTTCTCAATTTAAAAAAAAAGCTTTATGGTTCTCAGAGGCGGATCTTCCAATCAGAACTCAACACAACTAAGGGGGCTTTTCAAAGCCTAATACCCTGGGTCAACTGGCCGGGAGCCATTGACTCACTCATCCACCATAGGGACGCACGACTGACGATTTCCTGCGCCTGTATTCTCAAGGTTCGTCGAAAGTGTCTGTGGTGAAGTTCGAGGGACTGAATCGCCCCGGTGCCCTTAGCCAACTGGTGGGGAGTCAGCAATGGATCCTCGCTACAGGAACCCTCACCTAAAACTTCTTGGTACCAGTACTCTTCCAAGTTTGTCTTAGAGTTAACTCTTAGAGCTTGAAGTGAATAAATCGTGCGTTTCTATTCCTCTATGTTGTCATTCCAAATAAAGTTAAATTCCTGGGTGCCTTGTGGGCATCAAGTCGGCTATATACATTGAGACCACACCTAATTGCACTTAGACCCTTTGGGAAAGATTATTGAGCACTAAAAGGGGTCACTCGCTCGTCAACCGAGACCGACCTGCCAGTAGATTCTCAAAGTTGAACAACCGAGGTAGTCCCCGGATCTCAACCGGTTCACTGACCCTTCCATCGGCATCATGTGCACAGACCCATATCAAGCCGTTGTTAGTTACGCCATTCTTATGTACCTAGTTAGAGTCCTGCCTACTTAGGACAAGAAGCTGTTTCGGGGTGTTGATCTGAGGAATCATGATGCATTTCAAGAAAAATTTCTATGTGCTTTCATAGCTCAATTGCATGATTCACATTCATATTCACTAATATTACGCTAATCCCCTATACTATAATGTTTTATAGAACATGGCGATATTGGAATCAAAAAGGAAGCTAAACAATACAAAAAAGAACTAAATCAAAGAAACCAGCAAAGAAGTGCACCAATAGAGCCTCGGGTACGTAGCAGCGAGTCACCCCACCGCGGCGAAGCTCCCTTCGCCCCAACGTAGCGAGGTCTCCCGTTCCAAAATGGGAGCACTAAAGTTCTGACTCCAGGCCATTAATGGGCCCAGATTTTGAGGTATAAAGAGGAAGCAATTTCAAGGCAAAAAGGGGGATTAGGAAGCAGACCAAACACAAGGAGAGACGAATAGAGAGAGATTGGTGAAGACGGATTCCGGGAGATCGCGAAGACGGCTTTTTCTGTATTTCTTTCCTTAATTCGCGACGTCGAAAATCTTTCAACAGAATGAAAATCAATTATGAACTAACTTTTCTCAGTATTTTATTAACCCTAACCACACCATTATGGATTAATACTTTAATTGTGGTTTATTTAATATCGATATGAATTTCTATGGTTGCTTTTCTCCTCAATTTAATCACATGTTATTATTTGGCCAATTGTGGCATGCTAATGCTAAGAGTCTGATATCGAGAGAAGATGACTCATGTGACATGGTTGTGCCAACGCTTAGTCAATCTGTGAATGTAGATATCCCGCATTCCAAGTGTAGCACTGGTGGTTTTCACATTCATGCATCTCGAGTCAAGGGGTCGGGCTAAAGATGCAATACACCCCACTCAATGTAGACAAAGCAGCTATACCGAGACACAAATTTGTAGCACAATTAACTCGCTAACATAAATAATATAGAATATTAAATAAATGCACTATCTAGGTAAAATCCATTAGGTGTGGTAAGCGAAGGCAAAACCCTAGTTTTCTCATTATTACCTTAAGTCGAATTTTTAATATTAGGATTTCTTTAATTCAGTTAATTTATTCATAATTAGCTATACCACTAGATCCAAATATTTTCTAGGTCACTAAACCAATACTTAGCACGCTTCTCTTCGTGGGAACGACACTTGACTAGCCACTACACTACGTGAACTCGACGCGTATATATACTTGCGCGCATGGGTTTGCAATTTTTACCAATTTTCACACCCTCACTTTCAGCTCATCATCTCCTATGGCCCACACTTGAGCTCATTGTTTGACTCATCTCACACTTGACACGTGGCGCCTCATGGGCCACTCAACACATGCCAAGTGTCCCATACAACCCTCGTTGCCTCGAAAAACGTGAAATTCCGATTGTCTCAGAATTCAACCAAATTCGACGTGGTAGCTAGATTTTATGAGACGATTTCAACAATGAAGTCCATTTTGTCATCCAAGATCTAGAAAAATTCTGGATTTTTTACCGAAATTATTATTTTACTCCTTTCGAAAAATTCGGATTTTCTAGGGTTTCACAGAAATTATAGAGGTAATCTATAAACTTTATTTATTGCCTTCATTCATAGTTTCAATATGATATCCATTTTTTGGAATATCTTTAAAACTAAGCAAATGTCTTCTTTTGTCTCACCATTATTCTGCTTCTGCATAGGAAATGGGTATTTCCTTTTGAAAAGGTTAGAAGGATGATTATTATAGTGTTGAGAATTTTGTCCACAACCACGACTACAACCACATCCACGCTATGGGTTTGGGACGATATCACATTCACTTCAGGGAATGGCTCGGATCCAGTTGGATGAGATTATGATTTTTCATCAAAAGTTCTCATTATTTTGTTCACTACTGTAAGCACATTTATATTAACTTAATATTTAAGTAGATCTACTATTCTCTATATTGCTACCGCAGAGCACATGAGGTGTGAAACGCTGTGAATCGCTTTTTTCTAGCATGTCTTCATCCTAATTTTTTCTCGCATAGCTTCAATCTGTAGAGTTTATTTTAACAGAAAGCGCAGTTATGCTCACTCGCGATTTTAAAATATCAAAGAACCTCAAGTGCATCCAATCATAACGAAGCTTTTGGTAAAATCACCGCTTTTTTGGCAATCCACCTATCTTCCAAGATTCCATAGAGTGAAAGGATCTTTTTACAATGAGATACTCATTTTCGCATCCTCGTGGAGATGATGCTGAGTAAAAATTACTGTTTTTCGCACAGCCTCTGTGACTTTTCATTTTCTTCTTTTATTGTTTCTTTAAGATTCATGGAAGTCGGGTGTATTTCGACAGCAAGAATCCATGATAGATAATTTTTACTAGAAATATCAAGTTTCACAAACTCAAGTTTTGTGAGATTTGACATTTTAGTAAACTTTAATATATGAAAAATGATAATAATGTAATTTTACCTTTGTTGGAGCATAATCTTGCTGATAACGTGTTATAAAATAGCGTAAAAAAATGCAAATCTAAAGAGAATTATATTATTCTCTTTATATATATCTAAAAAGAAAATGAATGAGAAAATAGATACTTAATGAGAATAGAGGAAGCGTAGAGAAAGCAGTATATAAGACTCTCTCATTGAGCATTTATCTACTGTTAAGTTGAGAGACCATTTATAGGTTTATGTACAAGGGTTCATTATTAACTTTAAACGACCTTATAAATGACATGTTACAATAATAACCACCATAAAGCATGTTCATGAACTTCAAATCAAGTTTATTCATTTAATCTATAAGAGATATTACAATATAACGCCTATCATTCATCACACAATTAATATGGTCATTCACCACATGACCCTTCAGTTATAACCACCGTATTTAAGTGATAGTGAAATTTTGAAGTCTCGATCCCCCTTTTTTCCCAATAATAGCATGCACAATGTTGATAGTGATTTGTAGTGTACTTCACCTAATTAATAAGGTTTGATTTAGCAATTCAATAACACAAAAAGATCAATGGTTTCCCTCAAAATTCAGGTCACTAAAAATCTTCTCCTTTTGCATGTGACCCTTTCAATTAAAAAGTATTGCAAATTGTTTGACTTTAAAAGGCAAGAACAATAAGAATGCATGTTCACTGGGCTACTCAGTTTTTGCCCCACTGATTATATGTCCTGAACTGTCCTTTCTTGGTGATATGCATGGTAAAATAATTAATAAGTACGATATGTATATATTGAACTTAAATCCTACAAGTTTTAATTATATTTATATTCAAATCATGTCTTCATAAAATTTATAAGCTTGTTTTTTATTCATTTGTATGTTCAGTAGTCAATAAACGTTTATTTAATCTATCTATATCTCTTCATATACAAGGATGAAATCAATCCAAACATATATTTTTCTTTTTTCCTCTTTGGAAACCCTAACCGTTACTCCTTCTATTCTTTCTTTCTAACCCTTCTTCGTTAGACAGGAGTGATTTTTTGGACAATTTTTGGCCTAAAATTATCTCTTCTATCGTTTCTTCCTTAGATCTAGGTTTTCTTTTCCAATAAAGTAGTTTCTTCCACACCAATCTAAGTTCATTGCTTTTCACGCTTTATCGTCGATCTATCAAGGGACGCATTTTGTCGCAACTTGTTACTATAGCTATACATCGACTTCATTAAGCCATGTCGATAGTTTTGGGATAACGTTTCCTCGATCCGATAGAAATTTCACGATCAAATTCAAGCCACAATACATCGCATATACGAATTTTCGATATTTTAGGTTTTTTTATTATCAAATGTGTTTCAATATTTTTTTGCTATATTAACCTCGAATATCAGATTACCCTATAAAGTTTTGACACTTTGATTAGCGCTGCTTTTATCGATCAGATATTCACCTAAATCAATAAATTTATCTCTTAACAAACAATATATATATATATATATATATATGAAATCGCATGTGAGAGAATTCGTAGAAAAAAATTAATTGTTCAACACAACCCATTTATTATGAATATAAAAGTTAAGAATGATATCTAGTTTATATTGACCTAACATAAATACGTGGAAGCGGTTTATCTTTTGACAAATGTAAAAAAGGACAAGGAATTAAGCATCATTAATGTAACTTGTTACTATCTTCTACTGAATTCTTTTGATTTAATATGTTTGTTTATATATATTGTTAATATATATTCTCTTTCATTTCAATAAAAATTGGACCCATGTGTATTATGTGTCTCTATCCATGCAAGTCATAATTAATTAATAAAGTCTGAGTCTTTCTTTACACTAATTTCCAGCCCAACTTGCCCATGTCTTTTAGACTATTCCTTCCATTTTGTGGCTTTAAAATGTCTAAATTCTATGCATGGGCATAGTCTAAATGTCTATATGATTATTTTACAACTTTGGAGTCATTTTTTTATTAGATCAGTTCTGACGTCCTAAGTGAACCATACACACACAAAAGACTTATCAACCAGAGCTATTCGAGTTTTTTAACTAAATATTGTATATTTTATATATATATATGACAACACCATACAAAAAAAAGAATGATAAATAAATATTATTGACACATTTTATTGAATGGTTAAGATTAATTACAAATAATAATATTGAAATTTAAAATTCAGTTTGGAATTTATACAATTGACTGGTTTTCAAAAAAAAATGTACATATATACAATAGAAAGGATAAAATTGTTGAGGGTGGAGACATGTAAACACGAGGAAATTTAGTGGGTTGTAAGGTGAAAACAACCGTATGAGTATTGCATTTCCAGAAAGTCATGGAGTTTCACAAACTTCCTAGTAGGTTACAACAATAATATCACTTTCAAATGGTAGTCTAGTCACCTAATCCCAATACTTGGAGTTTGTGTCCAATTTGAATTGGAATTACCCCACATCATAGTATTATGGTTTCTAGAGATGTAAATGTGAATGGCCCTACCTGAATCATGATATACTCTATGATTGATTGAAGTTATATTTACCATTTTAGGTTCAAATTATTGTAAGAACGGAATGCTACGAGTCATATGTTTTCATTCTTATTTTATTTTTAAATCGAAATGAATTTGTGATTTCATTTTAGTTTGAATGAACTAAAGAATATTAGTTGAACCTCTTTTTCTCTCAATCTTCTTTTTTAGTCACTTATCTTCTTTAAGTAAAAATTGATGATTTTTTATCATTTTCAATCTAAAACACTCATCTATACCTTTTTCTATCAATCTATTTCTTATTAAAAGAATTATTCCACATAGTTCTAAGTTTTATTTTATTTTTCATTATCTCACCATCTTGTTATGGATTAATTTTATCGGGCTGCTTTATTTCAATGTTTTATTTATATACGAAATGATTCAAACGAAGAAACATATTCAATCGTAAATGTATAATAAATCGATTACGCCATAACCTAGCCACAAAGATTCTACTAATAATATAATATCAAATTTATACGCTGTCTAATTTATTACGTTATTAATCTCGAAAGATTGCTTCATCCTATATGGTTTTTTAACTATTTGATATTTGTGTTTTTATCAATGTATTATTACTATTTGAATCATTAAAGTTATTTCTTTCATATATATATGCAGGTATATATATATATATATATATATATATATATATATATATATATATATATATATATATATTTATAAATAAATTTTAATAAAAAATCATACTACTTTTTTTATAATAAATTGAACAATGGTCATTAGAAGTTATAAATTATATTAAATATATTGTTATTATTTTTATTTTCATATATAAACATTAAATTAATTTAAAATATATAGATTTGTGAAGGATTATAATTGAATTTGGTTTTTCTTACTGGAATGAAATAAGTATTTCTTTTTTTTTTTTTCCACCGAAGGAATGATAATGAAATTGGTCCATGAAGAAGATGATAAGAAATTAAAATGTGGAGAAATTGTTTTTTCAAAAAAAAAATGTGGAGAAATTTGTTTTTTCAAAAAAAAATGTGGAGAAATTGTTTTTTCGAAAAAAAAAAGTGGAGAAATTGATGACAATGAAGTTGGCATGTGGAAAAGTGGGGTTAGAGTTGAGAGAGTACCTTCTATACACTGCTAGCAATCCCTCTCACTTGATCTTCTAGTGAATTTATATTATTATTTTTTGAATATTTATGATAAATTAATCCTATTTCTACCAAAACAAAAATCTCATTTAATATAAAAAAATCTAACTAAATAACAATTTATAATTTGAGTATTAAGGAATCTTATGGACTCATCATGGGTTAAGCACAACCATGATATGTGTGGATTTGATTTTGGGTTCTACCCAAAAGGTCTCATGTCAATGTAAAAAAAAAAAAAATGTTAAGTTAATCCTTATATGAGTCGGGATGGATCATAATAGGTAATAAAGCTCTATTACGTAATACAGTTGCATTATAAAGACTCGACCTCGAAACCATTGATTAAGCTAAAAGAGACCCCTAATCATCTCACCTACATATTCGATGGTAGGCTCGAACTCGAAACCATTGATTAAACTAGAAGATATCATAACCATCTCACTTACATACTCGAAGATAGGTTCAATGTAAATATATTATAAATTAACCATCTAATGATATAATCCAATATTATATGTGAGTTTGCCTTTCAATTCGTGTTTGGCTAAAACATGACAATAATGTAACAATTCACAAGACTGTAAGAAATTTAAGGATTAATATTAAGTAAAACATTAAGTAGAATATCTAGTATGTTAAGTAGAAGAACCATTCCATAATTTTAATGCGAACCGATATGATCGTAGATTACTTCATACGCTCTTGGGCATGAACAACGCCCACGTAAGGTGGCTCACTTACGGCCACACTCCCATTGGGCAGATTCACACTTCCGTGCCCACTTTCAATGCATCGAAGAACCCTTTCCATATACCTTCCCGCTACGTCGACTTTCAAATCCAAAGCACTCAATACGTATACTCAAAGTTCACGCAGTTCTTAACCCAAAATATCAATTGACAGGCAAGCAGAACCCATCAAACTCAGTGCCACTATGATGTAACCTTATATGAAACCGATATGGGATCGTGTCAATATCTCATATAGGGAATAGTGAAAACTTTTGAAATGTTGAGAGGATAAAGTCCAATCAAAATCTGAGTCGCCCTTGGGTCATAAGCGGATAAGACTATCATGGGCCATGGCTAACTGGAACCAGCCAACGTGGTTTGGGCTAGGCCCAACCCAAGACCGGCCCAACATTATGAACCCCCTAGGCCTAACCCCTTAACGCACAATCCACAATCCACAATCCATAGCTAACATTGATGATTATAATTGGAAAAAACTTATAATAATATTTCGGTAAAATTAATATTAAAAACCTAAACTTTCTTTAAATCCTAAATAAAAAGTTTCTATTTTAAATATAACAAAATTCATGAGTTTTGTTTTTTATATCCCAAAACGGCTCCAAACATCTACCATATCCTATGTATTGACGCATTTAAACGATTGCCGTTATTGTTATACCTACAATTAAATGAAATTGAGCAGATAAAACAAAATCTGATTTAAAATCACTATATTTAAAAAAAAAACTTTTTGTTCAAAATTTAAATACAAAAGTCATAAAAGTTCAGGATTTTAATATTAATTTTTTCTAATATTTTCATTTACAATAAACATTTATATAAATATCACATTTCATTTTTTTACATCTATTCATTTTGCATATTACATTGCAGTACTCTATTCTATTTTGGATTCGATCTTGGGTTCTCCTCGTATGCCCATCCCACTTTTTTATCGCTTGGGTCAAATATCTAGGGTCACATTTTTTTAAAAAATTTACAAATAATAATCACCACTTAAAAAAAAAGGCTTCATCATTTGTTTTATTCCTCGCACTAACAAAAAGCTAAGATAATTGTGTGGCCAAAGATTGAATGATGGTAGCACCACAACTTCCAGTGGTGCAGATCATGCAAATATATGTGGTGGAGGATTTAAATAATTATGATGAAAGACAGACATTCATGAACATTCTCCATAAAATTGTATGAATGTTCTTTTACAAATATTTCATTAAAATGTCTATAAGATAATTATCAAAAAAAAAATTATTACTGTTGATTGATTGTCAAAAGGTATGGCAATGGGTCTAAACGTCAACATTGAGATACATGTTTAATGATGATTTATATGTGGAAAACAATGCAATTCCAACAACTTTTTCTCTATCTCACCGATTTCAATCTTCGAAAGCATATCCTCTAATGTTCCACCAAGCCCCAAAAATTTGTCCAATTAGCCTCACCCGTCAATAAGACATGGTTTAGTGTTTAAAGGGTCGGGTGGGACATAAGAAAGGACCATATTTGAGTCTTCATGGAAATAGAATACCATAATATTGTAATGCAATGAATAAATGTAAAAAAAAAAAAAAAGTTTAGGCTCACCCATGACCCGACCAAACAAGACGGTGAGTTAAAAGCTAGAATATGTATGGTATGATCTTGATGACCTAATTTGAACGTGGTCTTCCTTGACTCAGTGGTTAAGGGGTCAAAAGGGACTTAGGAAACGACTAAGTTCAAATCTGCATAAAAACATAATACTATTATATTGTAATTCAGTGAATAGATGGTGAAAAAAATAAGTTTATGCTCATCTATGACCCATGACTCATGACCCGACCAAACAAGATGGTGGGTCAAAAGCTAAAATTTGATCTTGATGATCCAATTTGAATATGGTACTCCCTTGGCTCAATGGTTAAGGGGTCAGACATGACACATGAAAGGATCAGGTTCGAGTTTTTACGAGACACTTCAATATTGTAATACAATGAATAAATGTTTAAAAAAATAAAAAATAAAAAAGTTTAGGCTCACCCATGACCCAACCAAAAAAGATGGTGGGCCAAAAGCTAGAATCTGTTTGGTATGATTTTAATGACCCAACTTGAACATGGCCTTCGTCTTTTTCTCTTTTGTTTGGACCTAGAAGAACAATGAATAATTGAGATACCACATCAGAAGTTATTTGACTTTTGGAAAGCAAAGAAGTGGGAATGAGCGTGCTTCATCAGAATTGGTCTACTCAATTATTATGTTGTAATTATGTTAATAATATGTCATAAAAAACAAAAAAGTATATGTATTCTAAAAATCATCTACCCTTTTTTAATGGGTTTGGTTAAACAATTATATTTGCTGGCAATGAATGTATATCTTCATGGTTCCAATTTGCAGTAAATAAAATGACTTCATGATCCATGCTCATGATTATAATAGACTATAATTAGAACATCATTAGGAATAAGAATATTTTAATCAATCCATGCAGATATTAATCCAAGCAAGCCCAACCAATACTGGTTAATCAAAGTCGTAATTTAAACTTGTGAACCTATCGTTATTGCATATTTATAATCAAGCAAGTCCAACCAATACTGGTTAATCAAAGTCGTAATTTAAACTTGTGAACCTATCATTCTTGCATATTTATAAACACAAAGGACCCTTCCCTCAGCCTCACAAAAAAAAAAAAAAGGATCCTTCCCTTCAGCTCCCAACCCTTTCTTCCACAGTCTGTTTGTTTACTCGGAAAATGGCCTCAACTGACCGAAATCCTGACATCCCAACTTCCATGAACGAGCACCACCCAAATTCCCAAAGCTCGAACCCATGTTCTCCATGGATAATCTTTCAAGAACACTACCCACCTGGTTTTCTCCGAAAGGTATATCGCAAATCTTCATACATACATACATACGTATCCATCTGTGTTTCTTATATTCTTCTTCTCCTTTTTCAAAGCCTTGTGTATAATCCACCATCTTTTTTGAGAATTATACAAAGTTAACGTGAAGCAAAAGGAGGTGGGTCATCGCTGTGTTCTTTTATTTTATTTTTTCCCGGGAAAATTGGTTTCTACTTTCTAGAGAAAAAAAACAGAACATAGTTTAGAAAATAGTTTCTGATGATTGGAGATGGGTTGTGAGTGGACAGGTGGTAGCAGAGATAATAGCAACCTATCTGTTGGTGTTCGTGACATGTGGATCTGCAGCTCTGAGTGCTAGCGATGAAAACAGGGTATCAAAGCTGGGAGCATCTCTTGCAGGTGGACTGATAGTCACGGCTATGATCTATGCCGTCGGTCACATCTCCGGTGCACACATGAACCCTGCTGTCACTCTAGCTTTTGCTGCTGCTAGGCATTTTCCATGGAAGCAGGTAACAGTTTTTACAGTTTTGACGGTTTACTTCTTCTGCAACTGCCTAACTGTCCATTTCTAACGTGCGCCCTTTGATGGCCGTTCATTTTAGCATTGTGGCTCTAGATTTCATCACATCATCCCACAAGTGACGAGTCTGTGATTACTAATTGTTTACTGGTTTCATGCATAATATTGATAGATCATAGATGTCGATGACACCTGTCTAGGAAATGGTGTTGTGTTGTGGGCCCCGCTTGCACAGGCTTTGCTGGGCCCACCCATTAATCATAAATACGGGCACATGGACTTCAATAACAACCACCGACTGGAATCAGTTGGGCCATGCCCACTAAGTATAATGGGCTAAGTCCTTAAATTGATGTCCAAAAAATCATTACCATTTCACCCACCACTTACCCATTGTTGTCAAAGTTTCAAAACCTAGACCGGACCGGAAATATTACCAGTTCATCGGTTGAATCGATAGTCTGAACTGGAATCGATAATTAATATATTATTAAAAATAAAAATAATTATAAGTAGATATAACATGTTCAACCATCGATTTGACCAATTCAAAAAAAAATCGTTTTTTTTTAACCTTGGAAGTTTAATTTATGTCATAGACCATGGTCTAATCGATCGAACATGTTGAACTGATTTTTAAAACATTGATTATTGCATACTAAACTGAAGTATCTTTTTTGTTAACATCTATTCACTTTGCATTACAAATATATAAAAACTCAAACATGACCCTTTCCTTATATCCCACCACCTAGGAATGTAAACAAATCAAACTACTCGAACTCGACTCATACAATACTAGAATTCGACTCGGATCTAATCGAGTCAAGCTCAAACTCGAGTAGGTTGTTGAGTCAAGTTAGAATATCACAGTACCAGACCTTAGCTACTCGTAAGCTTAATCGACTTTTACTATTTTATTAATCAAGTTGAATCAAATTCGAATATAATTATTTATTAATTTTTTTCACTGATTCGAGCTTTATGAGTTCAAGTAGCTCAACTATTTCTCGAATCAAGTTTCCAACATCGGTATTGGGTCGTTCATGATCTAAACATGGGTATTTTCATGTAGGTTCCACCGTACGCAACAGCCCAACTAACAGGAGCAATTAGTGCTGCATTTACGCTGCGTGTGCTGCTAAATCCGATCAAGCATTTAGGCACTACAACACCTTCTGGAACAGATATTCAAGCTTTAGTCATGGAGATAGTTGTAACATTTTCGATGATGTTCATCACCTCTGCTGTGGCCACAGATTCTAAAGCTGTAAATACTCAGCTATTCAAGACCTTCCCTATTAAATTCTCTGTTTCTTTAACCAGTATCTGTTTGGCCATTTTGAACTTTCCACAGATAGGAGAGCTAGCAGGGATTGCAGTTGGTTCAGCAGTATGCATAACTTCCATCTTGGCAGGGTAAGTAAGCCGTAGACGATACATTTACGAGAAATCGCTACTAACTTAAGCTCAGAGTTCTTTCACCTATCAGTTCTGGGCCAGGGCCGACCAGGCATCTATCATTGGCACTTTCACTGGTAGCTTGAATACAGAATTTAAAAGGCTACCTAAGGTCCCAAGAGAGGACTTCCGGAGCGAAGCTTATTCAAAGCGCTGAACCGTCCACAAACGTCCAACTTCTTTAAAGGTGGACACATACGCTTCTACGTTAAATTGCAACGACGCTTTAAGCTGGTATGCTCTCCCATCTATCTGGCCGCCGGCCGCTCGTTTCGCTTCTTCGTACCACATCAAATGAGAGCATTGCTCCAAGTCCAACCAAAAATATCGTCTAATAGGTGGTAACCTCTCGCTTTTAAATATCACTTCACACCTTTCACGCGGGAATCTGAGCATTAATCATATCATTGGCTCCATCCCTATGTAGGGCCTTACATCCGCGAACGACTCACTCCCAAATAACTTCACTCCAAACCCTGCGGCACTGTGTAGCCATTTTCACAGATCCCTTCCCGCTCTCAATAAAAGATCAATGAAAGCCAGACTCCAAATCCAATAAAGAGAAACTCCAACCCAAAAGATGTATTAGATAAAAAGTGGTGGTAACCTCTCAAACTTAAATATCACTCCATACTTTCACGTGGAACTGTATCAATGTATCTATGAGTTCATAGCAAGCATTTTGATTGAAAACTCTAAAGCTATGGAGCTAACCGACCATTTTTGCAGACCCGTATCAGGTGGCTCTATGAACCCGGCAAGGACCCTAGGGCCAGCAATGGCCAGTGCCGAGTACAAGGGGATTTGGGTGTATGTGGTTGGACCAGTATCAGGAACCCTACTGGGGGCATTGTCCTATAATTTGATCCGGTTCACTGAGAAGCCGGTTCAAGCAATATCGCCTCACTCATTCTCACACAAAATACGCAAAATGAGAAGCAATGCTGGGGAAGCTTCTTCCAGCATAGATCCTCTGGATTATCTGTAATAAGACTCGATGATGAATACCCTAAGCCTATGGTGTTTGGTTTGCCCTAAATACCCATAAGAGCTTGCATCTACAATATGTTTTATATCTAGATACATATGATGTATTGTTGTTATCAGTTAAACAATCATCTCCTAAAAGCTCAAGTTTTTAAGATTTTGGTTTAATATGAATATCATGTCTTTTAACACCCCCCCCTCACGTGAATGTCGTCACATACCCACACATGAAGAGTCAAACAAACCACAAAGTCCACTATGGACATTCAAATACACAAATGGTTGCAAATAGAGGTTTTGAACCCAATACCTCCTCTTAAACCAGACTTTGATATCATATTAAACCACCAACTCTCCTAAAAGTTTAAGCTTATAGGATTTTGGTTTAATAAAATATCATGCTTTTAACCAATGTTTTAAAAACCTGACGACTAGAACTTAAAAAATTACCTGCCTACACCACTGGCAGATTGCGCTATTAGAACCGCATTAACCTACGACGACAAATATATTATTTATATTTTAAAATATATAATTAATAATATTTAAGATATTATTTATTATTTTATATAAATAAAGTATTTTAAAATTTATTTTAAAATACGTGCATACCAAATACGAAAACATATTAAAACGAATAAACTTATTTACATAAATATATAATTTGTTAATATCTAAAAATAATCACAACGACAACAAAGTCTTAGGCTGTTCTTTATAACTTCCTTTCCACGCTCAATCCATAAGTCCGTTATATTTAATTGAATTTTTGGCCATGCCCTTCTAACCCTACAAGCCTTCTAATTTAAGAAAACGACATCGCTTCGACGAAAAGATCAAACGACATCGCTTTAACTCAAAACAAAAAACAAAAATTATGGAACTCGCCACCCGACCACCGGCTCGACCGCCGATTCGACCGGCCGGTTCACTATTCTGGATTGCCGGCTCAATCAAAACCCTTGCATCAACCTAATCGGTTTTGTAGAAAGTGTTTATCGGAGCAACCGACCCTGGCCGACCGATCCTGCTTTTAAAACATCGCTTTTAACATCCTCCTCATATGTAATCTTACAATTCAAGACATGTAGAATAAACAAACTAAAATGGGGACCTTCACTGACTTCAAATCAACAAACTTTAACAAATTACTAAAAAGAGATAAATCGAACCTGTGACTTCCTATTCAACCAGCTACGATACCACGTTAACGACTACTTTCCTAAAAGACAAAACAGGATTCAGCTTTAATATGAATATCATGCCTTTTTAACATTAGAGACCGAAAGAAATTAGTCAATGAAAATGGAAAATGAGAAGGCAAAGAGATGAAAATCTTCATTCTCTCAAAGCAATACTTGAGTGATCAATAAGTGCATTAGGACATGTTTGTACACATCTAGTCAGACATTCCTGACCTAATAAAAAAAACTTCAACTAAGGAATATGTCACTATATGTGTTTATCCTGTTGACATTAATTACACAAACTCAAAGATCAATTGCAATACAATAGATATCTAAAGGCATTGTACAATAAATATGTGCCCAACACTGTGAGGTTATATTGCATCCATACACAGATATAAAGGTCTGACCTGGGAGTGAATGATGCATCCTAGGAAAACTCTGAAGGGTACTAAGCAGCTTTTTCGCAAACCACGAAAGACCCAGGGTTGATGGTGATGCTCTTAGTGCAGTTGTCGGTTTTATAAATCCCAACAAGTCGATCCGCGAGCTCAAACATGTTGTTTCTAAGGCTGCAAAGTTTGTAAGATGACAAAATAAGAAAAAGATAGAAAGATGCAGTAATTTTAGCAGTAATTCATCATTCCATCCAATCTACCTAACGATGATAAATTGTGCATCCTTTGTTCGGTCTTTCACATAGTGTCCCACAATCGAAACATTCTTGAAATCTGCCACAACATAAGAACCGAACACAGGAGGTACAAGATATAAATTTTGGGAAAATGGAATGAGGAAAATAAAATAAAGCTCATTGATTCAATTTGTAGTACCTAGAGCAGCATCAATCTCATCCATTACGTAAAGTGGGGTGGGTTTGTAGTGATGAAGTGCAAAAACGAGAGCCAACGAGCTGAGAGTCTGAAATCAACAAAATCGAACAACATTATAGGACCATAACATTAGAGGCCTAATAGACCAGCAGAATCAGTGCATTTCAGATATTTTACCTTTTCACCACCTGATAAGTTTGCAATATTCTTCCAGCTCTTCTTCGGTGGTCTGACGCTGAAAACAACACCTTCAGAGAAAGGATCCAAAGAGTCAACAAGTTCAAGTTCTGCATCACCTCCTAGTGTGATCATCTGTAGCAAGCACATTAGAGACCAAGCATTGAACAGTTATTGCATTAAGAAAAGGAAGAAGAGGGAAAAGAAAGGAAGAATATAAAACACGGCACAAGTACAACCCAATAATGAAAAACCCGACAGACAGCAGTGTCATTGCTAAGGAAGGAATTAAAGTAGCATGGCAAGTTAGGCTACCTTTTTCGGGAGGAAGATGAATCAGGAAAAGTGAATGTTTACAGCAGATAAGGCTGTGCATCATTGTGGTCTAAGATTTACCACAGCCATACCATTCATTAAAAGTGCACGTAAAACAAGCTAAAAGAAGGAAGAGGGTTAATGCCCAGGAAAGAAAGATGCAATTTTCCATCATTTCAATATGTACAGGATCCTTATCAATTGGACCAGGACCAAAAAAATTATATTATGAAAACTAAATTAGTTATTCAATTGGACCATTTGTACAGAGCACTCAAACGAACAAGCCACAATTCCAGAAAACCCCAACAGGATGAATGAATATATGGATTATGGTATATAAATTAAGAATGCAACACTACAACAATTGTTCAGACCACCAAATGGAAACAAGAGAAAAATAAATAAATGAACAGAAAAGGAGCATATGAGCTAAATGATGCTATAGAACAGTTATAACCAAAGCTTGTTTGTCCAGAATGTCCATGCACTACATGGCTGCATGTGCATCCTTGTCTAACAGGAGGATGTTTCAAACGACTCGGTTTACATACCTGATACATTTCTTTCAATTTCAAAGATATTGTGTGGAATCCTGCCATGAACTCATCCATCCTAAAAAATCCAATTGAGTAGCATAAAGAAGTTAAATTAACAGGAACATGAAAGAAAAGTAATAAATAATATAAACAAGGCAGAATAGACAAGCCTTTTCTTTTTCCATTCATCGTATTGCTTCTTGACATCATCACGCTCTTGAGTGACCGCGTTAAGATCTTGCACTCGTTCATTGTACATTGATACCTTTCTCCGGTATCTATAGTAATAAGAGAAGAAATCAGATAAAAATAACACATAGCCAGACAAATTTCAGCTTTCACCATATGTGGAAAACAGAGAAACTGCATACTCAGAGATGGAGTCAAGATTGGGATTCATCTCTTTTAATTGTGCTTCAATCAAAGCCACCATTTCAAGGGCCCTCTTTAGGCCACAATCCTCAGTGAGAGTCTCATTTCCCAGGGTTGCTTGAAGCTTTTCCGGGTCCACCAGATCTTTTTGAATTCTGAAAAACAAACAAAAAAAATTAGGAAGTTGACATTTTTAGTCATAAAAATACCAGATTTCTAGAGGTCCATAGACCAAGACATACTGTTCCATATGCTTCACAAGAGCAACTTGCAAGTCGTCAAGCTTTTTCTTGTAACCCTTTCCCTTCATTTCCAATTCCTTGTAGAGTTTCTTCATGTCTTGCGATTTGTAGTCAGCATCAACCTGGAATATCACCAAAGAATTGCTAAAAAGCTTTAAAAAATAGTGAAAAAAATAGAAAAGAAAAATATAGAGATGCATTCATTGGCACCAGACCTCAGATGCCCTCAACTCATCCACAGTTTTCTTCAATTTTTCATAGTCAGATTTTGCTTTATCCAACACATCACTATGCTGATCAATTAGCTATAGAAAAAAACAAAAGGAAAAATTATTCACCAGTTACAAAGCCACTCGCTTATGTAATTCATCATAAATAATGCCAAAAGAATTAAAATTTAAAAAAAAAAAAAAATACCTCCTGTGTTTTGGTATAGTTGTCTTGAACAGTAAATGCCTTCTGTTCCATATCTTTATGGGATAAATGCAACTTCTCTTTCTCATCAGCAACTCGGTCTTTCTCCTTCTTCGACTCCTCAATCCCCTTTTTCAACTTCTTTATCATTTTTTGACCTGTCTCTATTTGAACCTTGTGGCGGTTGATCTCTGTGTGGCTTCTATCAATATCCTGACAAGAAGGAAGCTGATATCAAAAGAAGTATCATTTACAGGATTTGGCAGTTTCAGATTTACTCCAATACTTACAGATTGAATTTTGTTGACTTTTAATTTTTGCACTTTCAATCTTTCACCACCTGCATTTTCAATTTTACCCTGAAGCTCCAAAGCCTTGAAAACACAAAATCAAAGAAAGGTCAAGCAAACACCATCAACAAACCAAACACAAAATTCTGCACATTGTGGATGTATTCAGTTGTATAAAGGATGAACATATGCATATAAATGCCTTGGAGTGGATACCTAAAAAAAGAAAAAACCAGAAACGTGGTGTTGTGTCCTGAACTAATTGTGCTACAAGAGCAATCAAATGTAAACCTTCAACACTCAGACACTTCAAATGTTCCCATGTCAAGATGGCATTACAAGGGTATGAGTGTGGGATCCTTTAGTCCTATACTGCTTCAGGCATGGACTATCAAAAACAAATTTCAAAAAAAAACAAAAGGATAAAAGATAGAAGAAAAATATTTTTCTTAACCACTAGGATGCATTTGTTTTTTGCTCCTAATTGACTTCTATCTCATTTGTTCCTTTCATTTTTTGTAACAAATATCATTCAGGATCCCTTCTTAGCCAAGGCTCCATATCTTAGGCACATCTAGACCCCACAAGTGTACATAGATGGATAATTCAGTTAGCAGCTCACCTTCTCCTTCAACTGCTTAGACCCTTCCATAAGTTTTTCAATCTCTTTTTCTTCTGAAGATATAGTTTTATTTAGCACCTCCAACCTATTTAGCTCATCTTTCCTTGGCTTTGATGCCGCTTTTAGGGAATCAAGCTGTTTTTCAAGGTAACTATGCTGTGACTTTAAACTGTCAATCTGTTTCAGAAAACTTTTAGTTAATAAAAATACCTTTAATATACAAATGAAAGGACATAGAATCTATTCTCAAGAGATAACCTCTTTCTGGATTTTGGCCAACTCCATTTCTAAACGTGCAACTGCTTTTTCTGAGACCTGGTAAACCCTCACTGCATCAGCAACTTTTTGTCGTATAGAACTCAACTTGTCAACCATTACAGAGAGCTCCTTCTCAGCAGTTGCAACAGATTCTGCAGAAACACTGGCAGGTCGTATAGATGACCCCATCCTACCACCACGTGGTTTACCGCCTCCTCCACTCATTGTACCAGATTTTTCAAAAAGGGCACCTTCAAGTGTAACGACACGCCGAAATTCTTTTTTCCCACCATATGCAATGCGTGTAGCCTACAATAATAAAAAAAGACAATCCGTAACACAAAATGAACTGAAATGTGATAAGCTTGCAAAAAATATGAAATGAACAAATAAGTTCCTAAATTGCAATCGTGTTTGAAGATGATGGCAGTCTCCAATATCATGGAAAACATTCTCACAATAAGTTAAACTTAAACCAAAACTAATCAGACAAGTAAACTGTACCTGACAACTTAATTTGATCCTTCCATTAAGAAGGAATTGATCCTTCTTATTACCATACAAAGCTACATAACACTAAGGCATTAAAAATCACTCCAAATCTTTACAATTACAGCTGCCCCTGGGGTATTGATATGTTTTCTTCAGAAGTTAGCAGTAAAAAAAAAGGAAGTTAATCTTAGGTTCTCAACAATAGACATTATTCAACATAATGTAGGTACCACAAACAAATAAAAACCATCAGGGAATAAAGTCCAACTAATCTGTTTAGAGCTTTCTAATCGCAGAAACTAAAGCAACCAAATATCACCCAACTTTAGGTTAGCCCACAAAATCAGCCACAATCATAGCAATGAATGGTATAAACATGCTTCCAGAGAAGAACTCCTAATATATGTTTGGTTTTTGTGTATTTATGCTTCAAGAATGAAAAAGAATGCAATAAAGAATGACTATAATATACCTGATCAATATCTTTAGCTACAACTGTGTTTCCTAGTGTCGCAAAGAAAGCAAGTTTCATTCTTTCATCTTGAACCTTAATCAAATCAAAAAGGCGTGGAACACCCTCTGGAGTGCTTACTTTCTCTTTCATCCTACGTTGATGATCAACTTGTTTCTCCTGAAAAGGAAATAACAATAAAAAATAAATTAACGTATGACTAATGGTTCATTTTTACCAAGGAAAAACATAGACTTCATTTCTGATTGATTGAATGCTTCAAATGCTAAAAAGTTTTACCAGGAGATTTTAAAATCAATCTATGACTGCTGGAACATTTAGATAGATATGCATTGCTAATTTTAAGATCAAATTTTTGTAGCAATTAAGTTGCAATAACATGACATGGATATGGAAGATCTGTGAGAGAGACCATTGTGAATGTACTAGGTAAGCATAGTCAACAAAGAGAAATAAGACTTCATATTGCAATACATGTCCACTTAGATTTTTCTTAAGGAAAGCATTCATATTGGACATGCTAGGATGTATCTACACTTCTTCTTTCCAAAATACAGTAGAAAAAAATTGGCAATTCAATAATTTAGCCAGTTTCCCACATTGCACGATTAAGATTTTGGTTGCTTGTGATTTCTAGAGACAAAAAGACAACCAGCACCAATATCCTATCCCATGTATCATGTTGTAGCATGAACCTGAGATGTTATATTAAACAGATTTTTGGTTTGTTTGTTTACAAATGCTTATCCAAGTACTCGTCACAATAAAAGCCTGTTTGGAAAATCAGACAACAGAAGGGTTGACTTTCGAACAATTCAGTTGTCAGGTCTGGAATACTTGAATTTCCTGGAATCCAAGTAAATTGGAATAACAACCCTAATCTGAGTCACCAGAACCAAAACACTAATATACTGTTAGTCAGTACATAGGCACCATATCAACAGGATAGATATGCTAAGTATCACAGTAGTACATAGTCAATACCAGTATCATGAAAGTTGCAACACCAAGATTCTTCCTTCGGAGTAGCTCAACACATGCTTGTGCAGCAGCAGTTGTTTCTACTACAATATACTCAAGTCCAGGACATGCTGTTGATATGGCAACATCATATTTCGCTGCAGGAAGGAAAATCATCAAACAAAGGAGTGAATCCAAAAAATTAATAATAAATAATTATCATAGCAGGGAACACAGACACAGACAAATTTACTTTAGCATGTCAATAAATTTTGGGAAAAGATTAAAAGAAGCAGCATCTTCAAGCTGTAAGCAACACAAAAGGGGCAACTATTTTTTTACAACCTACATCTCAAAGTCATCTTGAGGAACTTAAGTAGGACTCGCAAATAAATAAAGGACGCCATAAAAATGGAAAAATGAATTAAAATCCTTATTGATCAACCTGAAAAGCTAATTGATGATAATCATGTGGGAATTTTGGCAAGATACCAAGGTTCACTTAAGATGCATTACTACTCATAAAGATAAAAGTCTCACCATCAATAGCCCCCAGATCACCCATTCGACCATAAATTCCCTCTATTCGGTTTGATTCTTTAGCTTGCAAAATTGCCTTTAGTACGGACCCCTGACTCTTTTCAGATTCCATAAGAGACATAAGCTCTGTGACCTTTTGCCTTGCAGCTTGTTCAAGAAGAGCTGTTGCTTCTTGTTCCTTGATGCACTCCTGCCAAGACCCAAATTGTTCTAACAATACCCAACAATAGCAAATGATGATACAAAAAAATTGAGAATCAAATGAATATCATAGAGATAGTACTTGTTCAACTTTACGGGCTTCCAATGCTTCAAGTTTATTCTTTGCTAAATCACTTGCAATATTTGTGATGCTTGTGGACTTTGTTTCAATTCTTTCCAGTATGTCATTCATCTGCTTTTGAGCATCCTCAAAAGCTGCACGGCCAGATTCATGCTGAGAAAACCAACAATCACATTCAATCGCCTATTGACATCCATCTTTAGTGTAAAATCTAATAATGACCTTCCCCGCAACAAGAAAGACGAAAATATGAATACAATTTACTTTAGTTAACAACATGTTCATTGGCAATCAAAAGAGATCAATGAGCTTATGCTGGGGTGAACTCAAAACTTAGTGGCCTGTTTAATTTGTATATTGATGCTAATAATTCTTGTTATCTGCTTAAGAAAAGGATGTAATTTGTTCCCACAGATAGAATTTCATTGGTTCACAAGGTATATTGATATTGAGCTAGGTGCAATTGTAAGTTATGGAAATTCATTATAAGAGAAAAAACAAAAAAGAAAAAAAAGGATGAATGAAACTTGCACCAGTGTACTATAAGTGTGCATGTTTGACCAGACAAGAAGAGCAGAACCTTAAAAAATAGGCAAGACTTCAAGAACCAAATTTGGTGGAAGACATATGGAAACTATGATGACAGTGATTTAGTTTGTATAAGACAAATATAAAGATGCAAGTGAAATTGAACTCCTATAGTAACAGAAAGGCAACCATAAACATCAATTACAATCAACATGTTAAGACAAGGGAATAAACAATGCAAGCTGTTCCACAGATTCCAAAATTGAAGAAGTTTCTTAAACATCAGTAAATTATCATAAACAAGTCTAACAATGGCGAGAATTGAAAATTGGTACAGATCAATATGCTTTATATGTCAGAAAAAATGACAATGGACAGTATTTGCTACAAGACTGGTTGGATTATTCAATCACAACGAGTGCCATTCAAAAAGAAATAATGATGAAACTCAAAAGCCTAAAGAAAAATAATTTCACAATGCTTTCTTCTGTTTTTCAGTCTAAGATCCATTCGTTAAGAGCCACAGAATGTAAATTATTTGGAAAAACAAATACTTTTAACAATTCAGATGGAGTTTTAGCTTCAGGAATACAGTAGGACAATATCAAGGCCGCAGCCAGAAGTTGTGATGAGGTAAGTATATAGAATGACATAACTAATATCACTGAACATTTCGATCCACATTTCATATTATCCTGGTGAAGCATGTAGTGGTAACATGCCCTTAGAGAGGACTGTCTAAGATTTCATAACAATATTGTTGGGATAAAACAATCAGATATTGGAAAATCAATAATATTCCCATAATTTTCTTTTTCTTTTTCCTTTTTTTCTTTTTTCTTTTTTCATTTTTCATCACACAAGTGCCAACAAAAACCCAAAGGTAAAATGGGTCAGCCCCTCAACCCGATACCACTTATATACTAGGTAGCCTCATATACAAGACCACCGGTCCATTTCCAAAGGGCACTACTATTGAGCTACATGACAAGGAGCTTCATAAAGTCCCACTATTAGCAATGTGTTCAAATCAAAAACTTATTATATACACGAATCCCATGTTCCAAAGGAAGCAAGTTAACTAAATGAAACTTCTAGAGAGCTTTATGCTATTTAGGGTAAGATCACAAGTGGAATTGATTATTCAAACTGTTAAATTCCAAATAGCAGAGGACGCTTTGTCAACAAAATGTTTAAAGCACATACCATTACACTCAGGTTTCTTCAAATCATAGTGAATGACAGCAAATTATGATGAAAGTAAATTTTCTTATGTTGCAACTTCTACCAAAATAATAAAGAAAATTCTCAATTGTTATTTATAGAAATGGGGTGGAAATAAAGGTGGTTAGTACTTTGTAGTAGTGAAATCAGAAGCCTTATAATGTTTATGGGCATCAGTCTGCAATCAATTTGAATGAATTACAGTCTGCATTGTTATTAGAATTTAAAATTTCATTCATTTGCATGATATTTCCCAACATTGTGATTTCGTAATGATGGTTTACTGCCCTATTTCCTAAACAACATTCTAGTAGTAAGCAATTATTGATGAATGCTACAGAAACAATAGCAACAACAAGGTTAACCAAACCATGATGGTTAAAATGCTTCTCATCATACAAGGCAAAATTTGGAAACTTCCATCCTAACAGGAAAAGTTATCACCAAATCAAATCAAAACAGGAATGATGTAAAATTTTGCAGTATAACATTTTGTGTGGTTGCTAGGCTAAGCACCTATGCCCATCATCTTCAAAAGAAAATAAAAATAAATCAAATTAGTAGATATTGTGCGCTTTTTCTTTATTTGCCTTACCGTATTTGTGGTCCTATAAGTGTGTATATATATAAGTCCAATATGTAATGTAGTGTAGAGACTTCTTTTTCTATGAAAATAATAAAATTAGGGATTCTCTCTTTTCCCTCTTCACATGGTATCAGAGCCAAAGGGGAAAACCTAATTTTTTTTTCAGTGAACGTGTTTCATTCCGATCTCCTTCTCCGCCGCCGGATCTCCTTCGCCATTGCCGGTCGTAATGCTTTCAAAATACCCTGCACTTTATAATAATTTTATTATATATTCGTATGAATTTGAGCCAAACTCTGGTATTTCCGGGAAAAATTGATAAATTGACAAATTATGAAATAGCAAATTTAGTGAACCCAAAAATCTGAGCACTAAAACAAGGACAAATTTGTAAATGCCATAAGGGAGATAAAAGTCAAAAGAGAGCATGAGGGGTTAAAACTAATATGGTTGATTTTCAAAAAAGGGAAGAATTTGGGGACCAAGATGCAATTATGGAAACTTAAAGCAAAAATGGATTTTTACTCACAAACACGGCCTTAGCAACATGGGATAAAGACTAATTTGTTCCCTACTGGGGGGACCAAAAACCGTGAGAGAGAAGAGCAAAAAGAGCAGAGGGTTAAGAAGAGGAAGAGGAAGAGGAAGAAGAAGGAGGCTGAGAGAAGATCAAACCAAAAGTGTGAAGACACGGCTAACCCGTCTAGGATTGACATCGAAAGAACAATCGAGTAATCAATTGTTTCTCTCGACTTCTATTCTTAATTCAAGTATTTCGGGGTAGTTTACCAATTAACTATGAAACGAGAACATGAATCGAGTTCATGAATGAGTATGCATATGATTATGGTAGATTGAGTATGTTCTTGAAAAATAATACTAAAGTGAATATGAGATCAATGTGATAATCGATAACCTAATGAAAGTGAATGATGATAAAGACTGATTCACCCAAACCAACCATTCAATCAGTGGAAGGAATAATATACCAATGAATGCGCTCGACGGATGCACCACCCAAGATCCGTCACAAAGGCACCTCAAATTTTCCAATGTCTCACTGGGCGGATGTCACTAATCTAAGATCCGTCGCGACGGCGTATGGCATTGAAGAAATGTCCCACTCATGATGCACCAATCGCATCCGCCATGATGGCGTATTGCGATTTAATCGATACCACGGCTCCGATGAACTAAACGGCATCCTAAGATACCGGAGACCTAATAAGTGATACCATTTGCTCCGATGCACCAAATCCGCATCCTGGCAGATGACGGAGATAGAATTGTAAATGGCAAGCGCCATTACCTAATGATAATAAGGGCTGATTCATCAAACGGAACTGGCCAGAAATTGTGAATCGAATAGTCAAGGGTGAAATAGCTAATATTGACGAAAGTGAAATGGATATATTTTTATGAATACGTTGAATCTCATGAAATGAATCGTGGCATTGGAAATACATGATATGATATGAAAATGGTAAATGATTTGTACATTGAAAGCATGAGTATATGTCGATATATTAGGTATAGTTAATGATAAATGTCGCTTTGTTAAATTGAATATGGATTTAGAATCAGAGTAGAACTACTAAGCATGAAAATGCTTAGCGTGTAGTTTTAATCCATGCAAGCAGGTATCGAGGCAAAGAGAAGAAGCCTAAGATCGCAATACAGAGTCATGAGAAAGTACAACAGATAAGTGTATAATTCAAATTTTTGCATATCATTCAACAAGTGGTTCAGAAAACAAAAGGGTTAAACCGAAACTTGATTTTGTGTATCATCTTGAAAAGGACATAGAATGCTTTTCAGAAATGCATTTCACGCTAGACGTACTACCGAATCGCTTTTATATTTTGTAAATGATTACGGGTCATTCTAAACTCCAAAACCGCTTTCCTGAACTAAACGACTATCAAAATGTTTTGATAAAGATAAACGAACGTCGAGTAAACCGGCCCTGTCGATCCGCCATCTCTGCCTGCCTGATTCTACGCGACATTTTAAAATAAAATTAAATAAAACAATAACTAAAAGAAATAAACCGGCGGCCCCCTGCTCTTTGCTCGATCACGGCCTGACGTTGGGTCGCTTACAATACGTCGCCGCGACTTCCGGAAGCTCTTCTCCCAATGGAACTACGATTTCAAGACGAGGTCGACCACACGCCGGTGGCAACTCACGGGAAAACATCAAAGCACGCGCCGTCACGCGCCGCCTTCCTCTCCCAAGAAGGCCTGCTGTCCACACGCCGGCCGCTGCGGTGGGCGCGCGGGCTCCTTTCCAAGGATCTGACTCACATGGTGGTCGTCCGGCCACCGCCTCGCTTCTCTATCCTTCGACTCTGGCCCACCCGAGCCCTCCTTATCCACCTTTGCCCATTTTGCCTCCGCCGCCTCCGCCGCCTCTACCTGCCTGGTCCCTCTTTCTTCATCTCCGCGGGCCCACACCGTGATTTCAAGATCCTCGCCGTGATTTCAAGTCTACGGGCCCAAACGCGGATTCAATCTCCGCTATGATACGGTAACTAAAAATTTATTTTTACTTCTTTATCTCGATCTCCTAGCCATCACATCGTAATAATCGATTGGTAGTGAGAACATTCCTCCGGTCACTGTGGGAACTCGTCTATGGGACAAGGTTATGAGGATCATCTTATTAATCGAGGATGCGCACTAAGGTTACTGTTGTGCACTGAAAGAAAATAGATACAAATTATGTAAGATATTATGACAAATGGGCTGATCCAAAAATTTTGCTTCATCTTCTGCCATAAGACATGTTCTAAGTTTCTCAACCAGTAAAGTTCTATACACGAATGATATCCAACGCCTTTATAAGATTTACCGCTTATCATAATATTCGACAACAAGACATGGATTTATCTAATTATATCGCATTGCCTCTAAGGAGGAGTTCCCATCGATGCCTCTTACCAGACGCCTGGGGCTCAACAAACGCAGGTTGACAAGTTCTTCATAGTCCCATCCTCATCGGGCCTCCGTCCTGGGATTCAGACCCTCCGAGATCGACTACACCACCATCCCTGGCCTCGATGATGTGTTTGCTCGCCTCCTCCTAGACGCTCCACTCGCACTTCATCCGATGTTCTCTTAGATTCTTCCGTTAGTTTCTCATACTAACCGTCTGGGAGGACGCACCGTACCCGAGGTCGAGACAACGCCTATCAGACCTATCGAATAAGCTCGACCACACTCATGACTGTTATCGCTGCATGGATTCGGGCTCCCGCAGACCGCACGTGGCCCAATCTTCGATTCGATTCCCGCGCCTGCACTCTAAGCTCCCGTGACATCTCGTGGTATTCTTAATCGACAAGGAGTATGATGTCTATCTTCGCTATCAAGCACCAAGCCGCCTTCTCGCTCGCTGCTCCGACGCGAATGCCTCCGCTCTACCTTACTCATACATCTTCGACTCGATTCTAGACTTTGCAAGCTCCATCACATTTTGGTAATAAAGATCTTTTCTCTTCTTACTACTACCCCTACTTTACCTACTGTTACCTTAACTAATGGTTCTCAACCGTATAAAGGTATTGATTGCTCATCCTCTCCTTCTACCTCACTGTCCTTTATACTCCCAGTGTCCCTTTAATCTTATTTCCACGCAAGAAAATCACTCAGACTCTTAATCGGTTCCATTATTTTTTCCGATAAATTTGTGACCAAGACCCGGGAGTATCTGGGAAAGACGATCAGCACCTGACGTGAGTCTCGTGGCCTCATCACCTCACCCTCGCAATCATCTCCCCGCAGCTTATGCTTCCACCGATGCTCCACCTCTCATCCACAAATGTCTGGTCACCCTAGTCTTTCTAAGTTCCGTAAGACGGCCCCTTCGCTTTTTCCACTTTGTCGTCACTGGCTATGTAAGTCCCGGTCACTGGAAACATACTGTCTCGCTCCCGCCAGCCGCTTGAATAATCCGCAACATCTCCTTAGGACCTTGTCCACACCGATGTTTCAGTGGTCCTCATTTCGACCACGCCTACTTTAGGTTTCAAGATTTCACAATTTCTATCGATGATTATTCTCGATGTACTTGGTTATTTTTAATGAAAATTCAAGTCGAAGTTATTTTCTATTTTCCGTAAATTTTATAATAAAACTTTACCTAGCTTCAATATTTCTATTCGTGGTGTTACGTAGTGATAATGCCCAAAATATTTTTCGCACCCTTTATTTCATTTATGTCCCAAATACGGGATCCTTCACGTTTTCAGGCTCATACCTCAACAAACGTAGCCGAACGTAAGAACGCCATCCATGAGACAAATTGCATTTCTCCTCCACCATCATGTTCTTTCGTTTAGGACGCCGCTCTTACAATTTGTTATTTGATTAATCGTATGCCCTCATCTCGTATTACATGCTCGCATTCCCATCTCTTCTTTCCCCGACTAACCCTTTTATTCCCTTCCTCCTCATGTTTTTTGGTCAGACTTGCTTTATTCATATTCTCACTCCAGACAAGACAGTTTCACTAAGGCCACGAAATGCATCTTCCTAGGCTACTCCACTTCATAAGGGTTATCGCTGAGATTCCTCTGGAATACCGATACTTTCTCTCCGTCGGAGGCCACCTTCTTCGAGACTCTTCTTCTCCTCCTCCGAGTCTCTTCCTCGCTATCAAGTCTTACCCCTTCTATCATCTCTCTTAGATTTGATGATGTATCTTCTCGTCTCCTTCAGTTTATCATCGCCATTGAACAGCGCTATATTCTTTCCTCTTCACAGGCCCCTGTTTTCAATTGTGGCATTTCTTCATTTCGCCCACTCGACTTTGTCATGTTGATGGACTTTGTCAGTTTAAGTTCTGGAAGGTAATTCGCTTACTAGCAACTTTCATCCTATTTACATAATTTTTTTGAAGTTACATCGACATCTTCCAATCATTCTTAGATTGGTTTATTATCACCGCTTTCTTCCTAAGAACACCAATTAGTACCTTTCCCATCCGGCCGCGATGTGCAATGGTAGATGAAATGGCCGCCGCCTTCGCCAGACCACAGCACTGGATCTCGCTTGCTTTGCCAATTGCAGCTCTCAGCCATATCGCCATTGGTCTACATGGGGCAGAAGGTCGGGTCCCGAAGGGTCAAAGTTGATCACAGAATTTGGAAATTCCACAGCCGGGTTGCTGTAAGATATACTCGTGTTTATGGTTCCGAATATGGTGACACCTTCTCCCGCTGCCAGATTTAGTTTCCTCATTCCGTCGCTTCTCCATGGCCGCTATGTGTTCGCGGCCGCTTTTCGCCTGGATATTAAAAATGTCTTCCTTCATGGTGACCTCACGAAGTCTATATGGTCAAACAACTCCTGAGTATGGCTCGCTCGCTTTAGTTCGTTGTTCAAGAATTCCGCATGCTTCGCATTTAACACCTGGAATCAGTATGTATAAGATAAGGGAAAATAATAATGACAAGAATTTGTATAGGTATGTTTACTTAAAAATAATAAATGACAGAATTTTATAGTCGTAATGTGAAAATAATAAATGACATAATTGAATTGGGACAAGAGGAAATAAATGATAATTCAATTAAACGTTATGAAAATAATAATGTAATTCAATTAGTACTAATTAATTATTTAATGAAAGACGTTATGAAAATACATCAGAATAATTTCACCAATTACCTTAATGAAAGGACGTTATGAAAATAATAATGATAATCAAATTAGTAAAATAATTTAATTAATTGAATGAAATAAGGGTAAAAAGGTAATTTTTCTAATAGATACCCTAAGATAAATCGGGTAAGAGTAAGGAAATCCTTTCTATTCTTCTTGAAGTTTCTAAGTCATGTAATCCCAGAGAACGTGACGGTTTAGATCTGTGGCTCAAGAACAATTTCTGCGTAGCATCTTCCCTCATTTTATTTTTCTAGATTTTTGATGTAGATTTCTTTAATTTTCTTTCAATAGATTAACTCAAGTCGATGAGTATTACACTTTCGTTTTTTTTAGAATAAATAAGGATTTGTGTGTCATATTGAATTACTTTATATGAGGAATGAAAAAGTATTTAAGGATAAATTTGAAAGAAAAATAATGATAAACAACAGGTAAATTTGAAATGTCAATTTATAAATTTTTGTATTTGATAAGCATTAGTATATAGTGGCCTTTGGCAAGTAAATATTTTATTAAGGATTGAGATTTTATTATAAGGAACATGATGAGAATAATTATCATAATTCTAGAAATATGAAGGATCCATAATACTTAATACAAGTATGGTAAATTGTTAGGTAAATATATATGTATTGTAATAATATAATTTGTGTAGTATTAATATTATTTTTCTAGTAAAAAGATTTAGTTCTGACAGAGCATAAAAATAAATAAATTATTAAAACAAGATCCTAAAGGAATATGAGTTTTATAAATTTTGTAAAACTACCTAATTCAAATAGCTGTCTGGCTTGAATGCTTGTCGAATATGTTCAGTAGAACAAAAATAATATAATTGTTAAGAAATATCAAATTAAAAAAGTTTTAAGAATAAAGTAATACGATAGTCTCTTCCTTATTATTTTGGTAGAAATATCTTAATGAGGTGAGTAATTTTTGATACTTTTTCAAAGCTTAAGTACTCCTTGAGGTAAGGGATTCTAATACAAATTTTTTCAAAATTATTATTTTTATATATGTACGTGTGGTAGATATTAATGATTTTTTAAAAAAGAAAATTGTTTGTTTTACTTCATTCGAGGATGAAATTCTGTTTAAACCTAATTATATATAATTCCTGATTTATGAAAAGTTTTATTTGTTTTATTATTTATCATCCAGTGGATCAAAAAAAGTAGTTTTGTGTAATTGTACTTTTTGAGATTCGTTTTGTTTACAAAGAAATGTGAAGATATGATGTTTTAATGGAACTTTGAAGAAAACATTTGACTTAGTTGTCTCTACTCTATCAACTGAATAATAATGGACACCAGGCGCCTTGTCAACTTATTATAATAGTCGACACTATTCTACCTCTGTCAATCCGGATATAATAATGACCTTTACATTTTCGCATCGACTATCAACCCCACTCTAGTGTCGGTTGTATGCTAATAAGATTTCAGTGAGTTTTGTCCCATTCCACCTTAAATGAACAATTCATATTAGCCACCCATTTGAAAGTCCCATAATCACCATTTGATATTTGATGACCGAGAAAAATATTATACTTTAAAGGATTTGATTTTGCATCAGATATGAAAGTGTTTGAATCGAATTAGATGAAATTGTTTGACTACATTTGATATGAAACCCATTTGAAATGGATGTGAGAATGTTTTGGGGCATATTTTTATGAAGGCTCCAACTTATTTTTGAATCAAAAGCTATGAAAACATCTCCTATTTGTTTTATGATTGAAACCTTTTGATCCATGAAACTGAGATTAGTATTTTATCAGCTTTAGCTCACTCCCATTCGTTGGACATATTCTCGTGTACTTTTAGTTTCCGCGACGAGTGATGACTAGGTCAGATCTGGCCATCATTAGGATTCGATTGTAACTTTATGTTGGATCATGTTGAACTCATAAGTTCATGTTTATAAACGTCGGTTTCAAAGCTTAATCGGTAGCTCACTGGATGAACATTACTTTTATATTAGTACAGTCGGATTCAGAGATCTCAAATATTGTTATATTCTCGAACAACTTTTATATGACATGCATAATGAGATTTGAATCTTAAGTAATTTTATCGAGAAATTTAATTCAGAATTTAAGGCGAATTTGGGCGCTATGATGATTTCGAATATAGATTAAGAACTGGATAAAAATCCAAGCATAAGAAAGGTTAAGGTCGTTAGTACTTCAAAACCTTTTCCAAAGTCAAGGCTCGAGGCGTGGAATTGGACAACATGTCCCAAGGTGGGCTCGTGGCGTGACATCGCAAAGACAACAGACCACATTCAATTTTATCATCATAACTCTTCTGTAAGCGCAGATTTATTCCGTTGTCATGTGGACATCGCCATTACGCGCGCTGATCGATGGTATTTAGAAACTAAAGCAACATCTTTTTCACCCACTTTCAAACTAAAGCATCGAAAATCAAGTACTTTCTAAGAATCGAGATAGTCAATTCGCCGTGTGGAAGTCTTCTCCCTAAAACTGGTGCATGCTTTAGAGATTCTGAAGAAACCAGGAGGTTGATCAGTAAACCAAGGACACTGGCGGATCCCGGAAATCGTACAAACTTAATTGTGATTGGGAGTTTTAGAGATCCCGAGATATCGACGACTCATAGGTAAACCGAACTATCTCTCACCATTACTTCCTGCACAAACATTTCTTTCCTGGGAAGTGTTGTTAGTCAATTCCTACAACAACATGTGATAGCCAGTTAGATAGACCAGATTCTTCGATATATTAAAAGTACACCATGCCAAGATATGTTGTACGAGAATAGAGGTCACACCCAGGTTATTGGTTACACAGATGCAGATCAATGCTCACCTATTAAATAGACGCTTCCAATTTCCGTGGTATTGTGGTTTTCAATTGTAAACTAACATCGTGGGAAGAGTAAGAAACAACATGTGTGCTGGGACAGACCGCTTTGAGATCAGCTATGGCCCCGCAAGATAATGTCTCTATATTATCGTAGGAGCACCTCTCCAGAGTTGAGATTCGAAAGGATGAACAGATGAAACTCATCCGGCGGATAACCAGTCATGGCATATCAGATCCAATCCAGCTTTCCATGAAAGGACCAAACACATCAAAGCCTGATCAAGCACTTCATTGTATATGATCGCATCGTAACGATTGGCTACTAAGCTTGTCAATTCAAATGATCAACTAGCATATTTTTACTAAATCTCTCAGAGGTCCTAGAATTAAATATATTTGTAACAAGCTTGGTACATGACATATATGCTCCACTGAGAGGGAGTGTTAGATATCAGACAATCTTTTCCTTTCTTTATTGTCTTTACTCAGACAGGGGTCCTATGAGTGTGTATATATATAAGTCCAATATGTAATGTAGTGTAGAGACTTCTTTTTCTTTGAAAATAATAAAATTAGAGATTCTCTCTTTTTCTATCTACAAAAATATAAAAGCAAAAGAAGTTGAAAGTCTAGTAGGAATACACTAAAAATAGAAACAGTCACTGATCCTTCACTACTGACTAGCAATTCATAATTAATCAAACTCACCTTTTCAGTCAAAAGCTTCCTTTCGGTAGATGCAACTTCAAATTTTCCCTTGTGTTCAATTAAGTGCTTTTCCCAAGGTTCTAAGTCAACACGAATCTTTGCAAGTTCAGAGCGGTACACCTCGGTTTCAACTATTTATCAATTAGAAAAGGGTAGAAAAATTCAGTTTCTTGCACAACCGGGAGGTCAAGAAACATGATGGCTAGCCCAAAGAAAAAAAAAACAGAAATAAATTAAAATAAGCAAAAAAAACTAAAAAATCAGTATGGCAAAGACATTGGCTAGCCAAAAGATAATTATAGAACTTGAGGAATTCTTGAGATTTTAGTTGAAGACATGGGGAGGCCATATGCATGCATTAAATTGAACCAAGCACAACAATACATTTGTGCCTAATGGAGCAGACTATACTTGCAAGATTTAACATCTTACATGTTCTCCAGTAAGAGATATCAGCATTGTGTATTTTGTAAAGTTATAAAGAGGAAAATGGGCAGCACATTCCAATAGGATGACAAAACGTCTACCCCCCCCAACAGATAGCATGTGCTTCCCAAATCTAGTCTTGAGTGAAGAAAAAAATCCAAAAGAAGGTGAAGAAATAAATTTCATGTTCCTAAAATTGTACTGATTACTTAAATCATTTAGCCTCAATCAACAGCAAGGGTTTACAGATTAGATTAACTAATACAACTTGGCATCGGTGCATGAAGCTATTAAGCTCAGCAATCAGTCATATCATAGACTAGAGATGAACCTTTGAACTAACAATGATGTTTTGATGACTACCAACCACCAAATAGCAACATGGTTGAACTCAATGTATGCCATGCAGAATCTCATCTATTATCATCAAGAGGAGAGTAACAACCAATGACATTTTATATAAAATTTACCAATGCAGAAACACCACGAGTAAAAAAAAAAAAAACTCTTAATCATCAATTTAAACTATCTCAAAACTCAGAGTTACTTCCGTTCAAGCTCAAAAGCAATGAAAATCATCTACAATATCACCTGGGAACCTTGAAGAAAATTCCACATTCCCAAATCTTAAACACCTTAAAATGAAAAGCATATTTATGAAAGCCCAAGTCCTTCAGGAGTGGAGCATATAGGTTAAAAAAATATACTTTTAAGAAGGGAGAAAGTTGAAACTACGTAAAATTAGAAAAGCAAAGGGGAAAAGGAAAGAAAGAATATTCTAAGTACAATTTTTTTTTTTTTGAAAACAGGAAAAAGGAGAATAGCACCTTTAGAATTCTCTTCAATTTCCTCTAAGACTTTCTCCTCATCTGCTAATTTTTTTTGCAGTTTAGGAATGCTATCCTCCAGTTGTGGAATCAAATCTGCTGAATCCTCAGACTCCTTTAAGATTTGATTGATCTTTGAAGAATCTAATAAAGGATAAATGTAAAATTTTTGTGTTCAACCTAGTTGAAACCATGAGGTCGCTCATACTTTTCTAATCTTTCTCCAGTTTTGATTTTCTGTCTAGTAGTTTACATCTTCCCGATATTTGAGATCCTGCCTCTCAAATTCCTTGAACTCATCCTTACAAGTTCTCAATCCATTATCAAGTTCCTGCGTTTTTTTCAAAAACAAAATAAAAAAAAGGTTACAATTCCAAACTCGGTTTTCCAACAGCATAATCATGTCACTACAAGGATTGAGTATAAACACTTCTAAGAAATAACAACTATTGGCCACAATGTAATGCAAACCTCCTGTCTTTTCATATATTTGTTGTGCAAAGTCTCAAGCTCCTTTAAAGTTTTATTATTTTCTCGAATCTTCTCCCTGGAACAGAGTGGGAGATTTTCAGTTACTCGTGTTTCTCTACAACCACTATAAATTAGGTTCAACCACATTGTGATCAAAATGACCTTTCACTTTTTAGATTTTCTTCCAAGTTGGACATGTTTCCTTGCAGTTCAACCATTTTAGCACTAGTATCACCAGATGCCAATTTTGTAGCTTTTTCTTGCCACTTCAAAAGGGAGAGCTCTTTCAGCATGTAGGCTTCTGCCTCATTCTTCACATCCTGTCAAATGCAAGTGTATTAATAAATTTGACAATGCACAAACTTTTTAAAGATACAATCATGTGAAACAACATAGCAAACCTCCAAGCCATCTCTTTCTTTCTCTGCTAACTTAACCATCTGCACCACCCCAGATCTTCTCTCATTCAGGGTTTCCAGCCTGTGAAACCAAAAACAGCATAAATATTAAAAAATAAAGGTCTAAAATGAATCCACACGTCAGAATAGGAAAGCAATGCTGTTAGCCGGTAGAACCAGCAGAAACTGTAGAGGCAATTCTAGCATTCAGCAACTTAATTTTGTCCAAGAAACAGCTAAAGTCGTCAAGAAAACTCAAGAATAAAAATTAAAAGCAGTTGCATAATCTAATAAAAATTTGTGTTACTTGGTTAACAATGCTGCACTTCTCACAATTCGCTTTTTCAATCAGTGATTCAAGTGATTGCTAGTTAGATATTTTCATCTCATAAGACCACCTAATATATTCTATTCTCACAGTCAATAGAAATTCAAAGTAATTATCAAGCTATCTAAGCTAGAATTGTCAATAAAATGCTCCACAAAGTGCACAATCAGAAAAAAAAAGTAACAAAAAGTAACCATGAACACAAGACAAGATCGTAAACCTTCTAGGAAGATGAAATGTTGTATCTATACTTACTTCTTATATGATTCATCAATCTTTTCAACGTATTTGATGGTTCCAATAATGTCCTCAAGATATTCAAGAAAACCTTCATCATGTGGTCCTTGGGCCTTTGGCTTCATAAGTGAAATCTGCTCAACTTCACCCTGATAACAGCCAGCAACATGTTAAAAGACATAGATCCATGATTTTTACTGAATTACAGACACTACGTCAAACACTAATAAAGATAACAAACCTGGAGAATCAAAAAACGGTTATTGTCCAAGTCCACACCCTTCCCTTTCAATTTCTTGGTGACCTCTGTAAAGTTACTGGTTCGGTCATTAATGTAATACTTAGATGAATTATCTCGAAATGCAACCCGGGTAATTACAAAGTCACTTCTGGGTACAGCTTCATAAGTCCCATCATCCTGAAACCAACAGAAAATTTTAGTTTCACTCTATAAGCTGCTTTTGTTCAAGCATAATCAGATCAATCTGGAACTTCTCTTATGTGGATTGGAAAGCCCCATTTTTTCTTTGGAGATCTTTACATTGATCATAAGAGTTCAATTCAGCTGCCAATAATTGGCACATTAAAGAAACTAAATACATAATGGATTCTGTCCTACCGAATTTATCATTAAAGACAATTTTTCCAAGCAAGAAAAACTCAAATACCAGGTCAACGATTTCTTGAAAATGGACGGAGACGCCTGCACTATCCAAATTCTGGTGGTTAGTGGAATTGTGAATAAGTTCCGAAACTTTGTTCAGCCGCATCTGTGGATTTCAACATCGGTGTCCATCCAAAATAAGAAAAATCAACCGGTAGCTACTAAAATCAGTCCAATTCTTCACTCACAAAAAAAAAGATTAAAATATTACCTGTTTAGCTCGCTTTCCAAAAACAAACAACATCGCATCAAGATGTTTGTTCTTTCTTCCCACTTCCATTTGAACAAATCTCTAATTTTGCTTCAGTGCTTCTGCCCATTCCAAAAGCCCCAAATTCAAAAGAAGAATAAACTGAATCTCTACAGAATTGTTCTTTCTCCCAATTTGAACAGAAACAAAAAACAGCAATCAAAAATTGAAAAGCTCGCATCTTGCATTTAAATAGCTAATGCTACGACCCAAACTTCCGATTCATTTCCCTCTAATTTCTTTCTTTTTCCCGTATGTTCTCAGCAACCAGGCTGAGAGATACTTCATAATAGTGAAGAAACCCTAACCTTGTGAAAAGGACCAACGCGTTGCTCTCCCGCGTAAGACTTGAAGTTCCTCATCACCATTTCCTTGATGAATAGCCTCGGAGCTCTTGACCTTCCCGGAGTCGATTCGAAGCCGTTGCTCGCGGACTCCGGCGGTTCCGCCCGGCTCTCCATTTCCGAGATGGACCCTAATTCCTGCTTGTTCACCAATAAACTCTTCGTCAACCTTCTTCCTTGGTCCAATCTTCGGGTCCGAACCAAGCAATCGACGCTCCCGGATCTCCTCCAAGCTCTTCACACCGCCATTGGAATCAAATTTTGAGGCATTAAAAATTAAGAAATAAATATCGAATATTTTGGAAATGTTGAAAAGTGAGAGATGTGGCGGGAAAATAAAAAGTGATTATGATTTGAAATAAGGACCATTTGGCTACGTAGATAGCGGGGCCGGATCCGGACTAGGATTATCCTGCTCTCGATTATTTATCAGATGTTTTTTTTTTTTGAAAATAAATATAATTTTATTGATTTAACCTAATAATACATTCAATAACAACACATAATCAAATTCGCTAATAATCATAGAGAATAAAATATTGTCCAAGCATAACATAATTAATACTTATATTTCTAGTTCTTCAATATATTAACAATCATAATTTGATTATAAGCTTTAACTTTTATTATCAAATAATGCACAAACCTGATAATCAAGATCTTTGAACAACTTGATTTTCACAATCATTTAATAAAACAAAAGTCTTTACCTTTATCCATGACAAACGTAGTTAGTCTCTAGCGAATAATCATCGAGGATTTTGTTTCTCCCTCTTGACCCCTTTAATGTTTGACAAGTCTTATTTGATGGAGATAAAACTCTAAGTATGGGTTGATAGAGGACCAGTTCCTACTGGGACTTCTCTTTGAATACACCTTTCATCAAGGTGTTAATTTAGGAATTTACCTTTTATTAAATATCAATAAATATTTGTCACGATTATAATGAACGGTTTACTAACTATTCGCCTCACTATCTCACATTACGGCCAGAATGGCTCGCTTTGGCCCATATTTTTCTGCCACTTATCCACTTCACTCATTCGACAAGTGTCAGTGCAAAGTTCAATAAAACGGGCCAAAATTTTAAAAAATGTTAAAATTTGTAATTTATCTAATTTATTCATTCTTCAAATAAAAAAAACAAAACACAAGTGTTTAATACGCTTTTTAATGCATAAATGATGGAGCTTAGATAATATAATAATATTTAAAGTCTTAAATAAACGTGGAATAATGCTAAACATCATTATAAATTTATAACCAAACCAACTAGTAGCTATTAAGCAATTAACTACAATCACATAATAATTAGAATTAATGAAGTAATTAACCACAATCAAGTTTAAAGTTTCATGATAAAAAAATGAAATACAAATCATAAAACATGTCAAAGTGTAATAACAAAACTAATAAATATGCTCATATTCAAAGTACTAAAAAAATAAATGACAACAACGATATCTTAAAACTACAAATCCAAAGTTTCAAATGAAATTTACTATGCCCTTAATCTTCATCTTCGTTAGTATGGTCACTATAGGATTTTAGAAAAACTAATAAGTCATATATATATATATATATATATATATATATACGTTATTTTTTAAAAATTAATAATTATGTAATTTAAAAATTCAAGACCTGGTACGCGCCCCTAACCTCGATGGGTCATGTACACCTGCTCAGCCAATAGTCCGGATTTTATTCGGCTACTTCACTTCACGCCCGACCCTCCAAAATATCTATTAATTCGGCCAAACATCGTTCGACCCATATTCCCAAATTCTAGTTGTGATGCCCCATTTCTGGGTCTATCGACAACTCATTAACTACGGAATACTCGACGCTCGATAACCTAACACCACTCACATGAAACGGCAGCCTCGCATTTTGAGCCTCCGCCTACGTACAAATACGCCCCAACCGCTATGCATCATGCCCCACATTTTACAGTTAATTACACCGGCCCATACGGATAAAATGAGTAAAATTGGCCACGCCTACGTGATTAATACTACAAAATTACATCAACTATTTACCAATAGTTCAAGAGTTATTACAACACTCTTAACCAAAACATATATCAAAATGTAAAGTTTTAATACATGTTCTACAAAACGAATACCAAAAACATCAAAGCCACAACCCCGCTTTCTTCTAAAAATCGGTCTCTAAAGAGCGTTGTCTTCTCGAACAGTTCATGTACCTAAAACAACGATCCTCGACAGTACGGAAGACGCCCGCTATAAAATCTCTATGGGTTACTCCCACTTAAGTGTACATGCAATGATCCAAACATAAAACACACACGCGCTTAAATACACGATCCTACTCAACGCGTACATACCCAATCCCGTGTCTCGAGTCTTCACCGACTCCTCACATGTCTAGCCCAACGCAAAAACCTCCTTTCATTTCTTTCCACGCTACGTGATCACACCAATTTTCTAGGCCATCTAAATAAGACAGCGAAATGACATGCCATTTCCAAAACCACACATGTCAATATATCACTTACACATATATTAACAAAATTTACATACATACCACATGTTATTTATTTCACATCAATAACATCAAAATTAGCTCACTTGAGCTAATTACAATTCATTTCCAATGGCTTACACACAATTATATTTATATAATTCTACATCATGTTAACACATTTAATTACATGCATTAACATATTTTTTATCACACAATTCCAAGCAATATTTTGCTTACAACACACATGAACCATTTTGCCAATCAGGTTGAAACCTATGCTTTTGTCTGGCCCTTAAAAGAAAGAAATAGATTGTCCATGGCAAAACACTCATTGAAGCATCTGCTCACCACCCTTATGGAACCGAAAATCCATGGCTATTTCACTTCAAAAATATTCAAACCATAATTTATTGCATAAATTATCACACAACCACCCAAACAGCCTTCCTAAATTGTCCAAACGTTCCATATATTTCCAACAATCTGTCCCCAGGACCGATCAAACGGCCACTCACGGCCTCAAATCAACTAAACCATTAACACGACTCTTAAAACCTTAAAACCGAAAATAACCGAGTAGGAGAAGACCCCTATCTCTTGGAGTTGTCGAAACTCCCCAAAATCGGTGAACCACGCTGCAAATTTCGCCGCTGCAGGGTCGCCTTACTTCGTCCGGTTAACCGACGGTCCAAACGATGGGAAATCTAGAGAGAAATAGCTCTCTCTCTCTAAAACTAAAAACCCAAGCTAATGCACGTTTTCCCCTCTATTACACATTTTCTTCTTCAAATTGAAGAACAAAATTGTTCATCTTTTGTCTTATTCTCATTTAACTTTTCAAAATTCCATCCATGTCCCTTTGCCTCAATTTCGACATTCGGCTTTAATCTAAGTCATTCATCTCATCATTTCTATAATCACGTTAAATATGTGTCACATTTAAAGACACGTAAGAGCGACTCGTCACATCACACGCCTTCACAGCTCATTTTACTACACCCGACCCCTGCCTCAAAACAAATCTAATTATCTGGTAAATTTTGTCGAATTCCATGTGGTAGTTAGATTTCAGACGATTTACAATACAAATACATTATCCGGCATCTGGGAAGGCTTCGATTGATCGAAATTACCATTTTGCCATTTTTCAAAAAATTGGATTTTCTCGGGGTTTTTACAATTGTAAAACCCAAGAAAATTCAATTTTTCTGATAAAGGTAAACAAAGAATTATGATCAAAAACTCAATTTTTCTATCCTACGACGAAACGAACTTCACTCGCCGAAACATTCTCACGAAATCTAGCTACCACGTCGATCTCTCACGACCTCGGCACGCCCACTCACGCTTTCAGCGCATCGCACAGTGACACACGGCATGATCATGACATCATGATGGCAACCCAGAAGAGAGTGACACATGGCGGGAAGAGTCATGTGCTAAGGTATCTTGAAATACATGGCTCACATCGAGCCATGTGAACATTATAATAAATGAGGAAAAGAAAATAAAGAAAAAATAATGAGAAAATCACAGAATGTCGAGTGGCCAAGAAGGAAGGTGTCCATACAGCTTGAGTTATCCAAAAGAGAGGAGAAACGAAACGAGAAAAAGATAAAACATAAAAGAAGTGAATGGAACAAACAAGTAGGAAACTAAAAATATATGAAAGGAAAAATAAAACAAGTTATATCAGAAATTCCGGGAGAGGGGGTGAGCGTGAAAAAAAGAAAGAAAGAAAGAGAGATTTTATCTTCTCTCTAAGATATACTGTTCGCCGCCGGGCCATTTGATTGTGAAGCAGTCGATCCATCGCACGGTTGACAATATAGTACCAAACTGAGTTCCATCAAACTTTGTAATGTAAGGAAATTTCCTACTTGAACTATTTCTAGCTTAAATGTCATTTAATGGCATAGGTTGTCTTTATATGCCAAAATAGGTTGGTGTTTCAATCCCAACATTTGGCACCGGTCATTGGAAAATTTTTTGGACCGGTTTTGAACAAATTTCCCATGTGTTCAAGGTTCGTTTGATCCCCATATTGATGTTTCCTTTGGTTTATGTAAATCTTGATGTTCTCTCGAAGTTGGTGACAAACGAACCCAATCATGGTTCAAAAATAGCGAAAGTGGACCGCGGTGGTGCCCCCGTTTCTTTGTGGGTCTAAGATTTGACCATTTTGTGTGTTATTGCTTGATAGAATAATATTTTGTCTGATATACTATTTTCATGGATGTAAAACTATATGTAGAAAATATATTTATCCATGTTTGTTAAATGTTGCATGTAGCTTATCAGGTATGTAAGATGATTATCAATACGAAATGGCATATCGTGATTTCATATGTACGGTCATATCACGTCGAGCTCAAAAAGGGTGCATGGTACGTTATTCACAATTTTACAACGAGCGGTGAGCTTGAAAATGGGACTACGTCTGAAAATCGAGACTCACGAGTGTAATGACATAATTATAAATATAAATTATGTGTGGCTCGGGGCGGCGTCAGGTAGATCCCCTGCGAAAAGCATGTAAATCAATTGCGGTTAGACATGATTACCGTCGGTGCAAAGTTCGTAAAAATGACAAAAGGCGTACGACGATCCTACGGTGAAACCCCGAAAAAGTTGTGGCCTAAAACAAACACATAGGATTTACTAAATTAAAAATAATGGAGGGTTTTCCAATGGTTGAAACACCAATGATAGTTTTTCCACACTTTGAGTGTAGGTGCAAGGGAGTTGGTCGGGACTCGGGTTGTGAGCCTGATGAGTCACATCTCATGCATGAGACGTAACATTCCATATAGAATTACATTATTTATGTGGAATGTGATTGAATGTTTACATATTGTCATTGCATGTGTATTTTAGATGGGGAGTAGCCCTTGCAGGAACTTTTTTTACTAAGCATTGCTCACCCAGTTTTAGGGAAACATTTTTCAGGTATTGGAGGTACATTGGAAGCCAAAACTGTTCCAGGAGTTTCGTTGTGAAAGAGGCCTAATCAAGGGCTCAGCCAATATATTTTGTAACATTCCCAAAGTTGAATACCCTTGCTATGTAAATAATGAATCTTGTAATAAATTTAGTTTGGGATTGTTCCAATGCAAAGGTTAACATTTTTCTAACTCAGATTGCCCTGGTGTAAATTTTACAGAGACAATCGCGTGGAGGAATCAAGAAAAATTTACCCTAAATCGGGGCATCCTGGGCCTGGTATCGAGCTCATGTTAACGACATTCAGAGCTCGTGGGGTATCTATCGCTGTTTTCTGCATTGGTCATTACAGTTGAGTATCGAAGAGCAGTGTACAAATACCCAGGATTAGTGCGGGTACATGAGAACACTTACATTATGTGCATTGATTGCTTGCGTTCTAATATGTTCCACTAGAGATGTATCAGGTGAATATATGCGCCGATACAATGTGTATAGAAATTGAAGAACACTAGGGTTAGCAACCATAACCTTAGGGGTTCGGAAAACGAATAAGTAGGATTACGTAGGAATGGTTATTTATTTGTGTTTGGCATTATGCGTCACTAATGTGATAAATGAAAAGAGAAAATCTTAAATTGTTATCTTAACTTGTGTAGATGACAAGTCAAGGGCACGGACGTATAGGTCGTCCACGAGGAAGCAGCCGACCATCGCATGGCTTTGACCAGCAGGCCTTTATAGAGGCCATGGGTGCTGCAGCTGCTGCCATTGCTCAGGCTAGTGTAGCTGGAGGGCCAAGTAACCTCCAACGGTTTATAACTCATCATCCTCCGACATTCACCGGGGGAGAGGATCCAATGGTAGCTGATCATTGGTTCCGTCAGGTGGAGAGGATTTTGGAGGCTATGGAGATTACCTCCAATGCTATGAGGATCAGGCTAGCCACATTTTCGACTAGAGGGTGATTCCTATATATGGTGAGATTGGGTTAGAGTCTCGAGGGATACTGAGACGATGACATGGGGAGAGTTCAGAGAGCTCTTCATGGGTAAGTTTTTCTCGACATCATCTAGACATGCTAAGGCTCGGGAGTTCCTTGAGTTGAAGTAAGGATATATGACTGTGCTCGAGTAGGTAGCCAAGTTCACTGAGTTGGCACGTTTCGGGGATGACTATGTGGACACAGATATGGCTAAGGTGCGGAAATTCGAGGATGGCTTAAAGTTGTCCATCCGAGGCAAGATTGTAGGATTTCTCCTACAAGACATGGACTCTTTGGTCAGGACGACTATGGCTATAGAGAGAGAAAGATAGAGGATGCACGGAGTATCCGAGCTGCAGGTACTAGTGAGAAGAGGAAGAATGATCAACCTTCTTCTAGTTCGGAAAAGAGGCAGAGGACTTCTATTCCACGATTGTCTCAAGGATGGGGTCGTGGCTATCAGGGCCAAGGCCAAACCATGACTACTAGTCAGTCAGGGCAGGTGATATGTTACTTCTGCCATCAGCCTGAACATTTCAAGCGGGATTGCCCTCAGAGGCAAGGATCCTAAGGTTATGGGACATCTCGGGCCCCAATATCGTGGGACTCACAAGCAGATTACGCTTTGTTTCCCTCTCACCTAGTTCAAAGGTGAGGAACCACCTCGGGCCTCCTAGTTAACGCGACATGCGCCTTGGGGACATGCTTGGGTTTAGAGGTGGAGACCTTAGATGATCTGTTATACGTGAGTTCCCCCAGGACTGGTGAGTACCTGATTGATATGATATGTCGATCAGAGTTAGAGATCTCACATTCTGCCACAAAGGACCCGCGACATGACGCATCGGGATTAATGTCATTCTTGGGCAGATGGATTCAGTCAATATGCACACCAGTATGGAACGGTGAGAAGGAAGGAAAAAGAAAACAAGAGAAGAAAGGAGAGGAGGAAACCGGAGAGGGGGGTGAGAGTGAAAAAAAGAAAAAAGAAAGAAAGTGTAGAGAGAGAGAGAGAGATTCTATCTTCTAAGATATACGAGTTCAGTCGTTAGAGGTTCTTCAGAACTGTAAGCAAAGCCTGCCTGCTGACGAGGGCCACACGTAGTACCAAAACTGAGTTCCGTCAAACACCATAATGTAAGGAAATTTCCTACTTGAACTATTTCTAACTTAAAGGCCATTTAATGGCATAGGATGTCTTTAAGGGCCAAATTAAGCCGTTGTTTCAATCCCAAAATTTTGGGATTGGTTTCAACATCCCGCTGCTCAATGTTTAATTTGATCTCGTGGATTGATGTTCTCGGTTTAAAAATCTTGATGTTCTCTTGAGTTGGTGACAAATGGAACCAAGCATGGTTCAAAACAGTGAAAGGGACCGTGTGATGCCCTGCTTTTGTGGGTCTAAGATTTGACCATTTTGTGTGTTATTGGTTCATAGAATAACATGCGAAGTGTGAAAATATTTCGTCTGATATACTATTTTCATGGATGTAAAATTATATGTAGAAAATATATTTATCCATGTTTGTTAAATGTTGCATTTAGCTTATTGTGCATGTAGTATGACATCACATGAAATGGCATATTGCATTTCATATGCATGGTCACATCGCAGCCGAAGCCCGGGTGTGTGGGGTGCATGGTATCAAGTATTCACCATCTTATTGAACGAGTGGTGAGCTTGAAAACGGACTACGCTCTAAAATCGAGACTCACGAGCCGCATGACATAATTATAAATATAAATCATGTGTGCTCGGGGCGGCAAGTCGGGTAGATCTCGCCTCCCCGTGTGCGAAAGACCCAAATCAATCTCGTCGCAGACATGATCACCTTCTCGCAAAGTCCGTAAAATGCTCCGAAAAGCCGCATTTATCGATCCCGCTGAAACCCGAAAAGGCCGTGGCTTATAAACACATAGGATTTCACAAATTAAAAAAAAATTCGAGTGGTTTTCCAATGGTCAAGTCTTGGGTGAAACACCAATGATAGCTTTTCCACAATTGGAGGTAGAAGAGGAGCCTATCAGACTGTCATGAGTATAAGGAGTCACATCTCATGCATGAGACGTAACATTCCATATAAGATTACATTATTTATGTGGAATGTGATTTAATATTTACATATTGTCATTGCATGTGCATTTTAGGTGGGGAGTAGCCCTTATAGAAACATTTTCTACTGAGCATTGCTCACCCCGTTTTAGGGAAATATTTTTCAAGTACTGGAGGGACATTGGGAGTCGAAATTGATCCATGAGTTTCGTTGTGAAAAATTCTAGATTATGGCATAGTCAATTATATTTTGTAACGTTCTGGGTTGAATACCCAAATTTTTCTATGTTAATAATGAATCTTGTAATAGAAATTTCATGATTGTTCTAGTGCTAAGTGTTAACATTTTTCTAACCTTGTATTGTCTCTGTATAAATTTATGGTGACAATTGTGTGAGGAATCGAAGAAAAAAAAATATCTTTCTTCAGACTTCACAAATATACTTTCTTTACTTTATTAAACCATTATTTAAAATCACTAATAAAGCCCACTCGTTTTCCATATTATTGTTACCTCACATTCAGCTGCAAAGGAAAGTTATACACATTCTTGTAAAATGAAAGCCTAACATTCTCCCACTTAGCCCATGACATAATTCTACTGGCAGGTTTAATAATAAACATAATGCGCATGTATAAGATAAATTAATCCTTATATTGGTCACATCGTAAAGTCGTTATTAAGCAGAGATGACCTGCTTTATCGACATAGTCCCTCCCATGTATCACAATACTAGTCATGCACTTAATATGACCCGTATTGACATTCGATATCACTCAGTCCAACAAAATGTTCGTTATAAAGAATCCTCGTTTAATTTACATAATGCATTCATGTATACATACTCATCATACTAAACAGGATTTATAAAAATTATATCAGAAACAATAAGTAAATGAGCTTAGAGTGTCAAATAAACAATCATTATGAGACTAATACCATAATGTGCCTAAGACTCCTAACTTTCACGTGGCATTCAACGTCTTAGTGTTAATCAATAAATTTAACGCTCTTGTTTCTAAATTATCTCATATATAACAACAGATCAATAACCTCATGCCCTCAATAATTATAGGATATTTGTTGTTGAAAGAAAAGTACTTGCGAAATCTATTATTTTTAGCAACTTGGTCATAAGGTTGACAAATTCAAGTCCGAAAATAATATTCCACAACCATAATCCATAATTTGTGACACACATTATGTCACAATACATATTTTGATAGTTGATTATCATACCTTTACATCATTGATTTATATAATCATCAATTAATATGAATAAATGACAAAGGTAAATTTTTAACTACTATTCAACATAATTGAATCCGATAGCAAATAAAAAGAATGAATCATTAAGGTTCATCTATCATAATAATTTCAATCTATTTGATATCCCAAAACCTTTAAATATAATGTGTTTTATGAGACAATCTAACATACATGTAATTTCATATAGGATATCTCTAATACCCCAACTTATACCCTGACAGTTTTATATCATGTTTAGGGTATAATAAAAGTAAAGGTATATTTTTCCATAATGAAATAATGCTAAAAAAATAAACTAAGCAAAACCCGGAATTAATACAAAAGCCAAGTATAAATTAGTAATTTGTCAATTAATGACCCAAGTGATATAAGTTAAGAAGCTTATATCATAAAGTGGAAATATGTTAAATTAGAGTTGCATATAGAATTAAATAAAAGGACTTAAATGCAAGAATGAAAAAAGAATACAAAAAGGGGTTTTGGCCAAATATGGCCTTAACTCAAAAAATGGGATAAGACTAAACAATTGGTCTTAGAATTGGGGGAAAAAACTAGGGCTTACGGTAGATAAAGAAGAGAAAGAGAGAAGAGAAGAGAAGAAGAAGAAGATGAGGAGAAGAGAAGAAGAAGAAGAAAAGAAAAGCAAGGTATGAAATTTTGTATGGAACTTGTTAGGATTTGCATGGATACTTGCTCATGTTTGAACATTCTTTGTGTAGAATCCTTGTTTGGAATAAACTTAAGGTATGGATATTTGATGGAATGGGTTGTTTAGTTTGGCATGGTCCTCAATGGAGGAAAATTTGTATAGAGAAAATGTTAGGTTTTAGGGAGATGTTGTCCGTTTTTTTTTAAACCCATGTTTTTGTTTTGACCATAACTTGGTCATCCCTCATCCAAATTGAGTGATTCAAAATTATACGTAAACTAGACTTCTAGGAGAACAAATCTCCTTTAAATAGGTGTATGATTTGGATCCCATTTGACCCAAAAAATTCGTTAAAGTGAGGCTTTGTTTTTTAGTCAATTATGGTTCAGTTATGATACAGTTTTGAATTTCGGAACAATTTTGGTATTTAGGCCCTAAATTGAGTTTCACTCATTCAAATTGAGTGATTAAAATTTATGGATAAACTAGACTTCTAATAGAACAAATCTCCCCGAAATAAGTGTATTCAAATTTGGACTCTATTAGACCCAGAAAATTGGTCAAAGTAAGAGAACAATTTATCCTCGAAATCGCTCTTAACAAGACTAATCCTGGAGTAATTCTTGTTTAAATCATAACTTGAGATATAATGGTCCAAATGAGATGATTCAACTTTTTGTACAAAATAGATATATGGGACAACAACTTTCATGAAGAAATTATGTCTCTATCATTCCCAGAAAATTTTCAAATATAGGACATAATTCTAGATTTTGTTTCTGGAAATTGTCCAAGAGTAGTCTAGAATGTTTAGACCATATCTCCCAAATTAAAAGTCCAAATGACATGATGTTTGAACCATAAGAAACTTAAGACATAGGGGTATATTGAGTTAGAAGATCACTTTCTCTAACAATTTCGTTTACAGGGTCAAAATTGTAATCGAAAATGGACTTGTGAACTGCCTCGAACTGTTCCAGCAGAATTGGTTATGGAAACATAAATTGTATAAAGGTTATATAAATGTATTGTTATGTGAAATAATGCATCATAGTAAGATGATCATATAACATGTGTTATGAAAGTTAAAGAGAATACTCGTATGATTTTGTTATATGAAAAAATTATAGTTAAGTGTTTGTAAGAGATTATTTGATAATGAATATCTCATAAATATACATGATATCGTTAGCTTATTCATGATAAGGAGATATCTTTTCTCGATAATTCCGGAAGATTGTCGAGAGAAACATAATAAACCGATCGCTTGCTTATGACCGTAGTTTGATGTAGTAGGCATGCCTAGAGGGATATAGTCGGGCTGCAAAGATGGGCCATGGGATATCGAGGCCCCGCGGTCGATGACATAGATCCCATTCCGATCATTATACGCCTCATGGCCATATTGCATAGGAATTATCGTCTCTGCATGCTGATAGTATCTTCGAGTACACAGCTTCTTTCTCAGATCCACTTTTAAGGCATATGCAAGCTTCAAATATAAAAGCAAATGACAAGAATATGTTGATTTAATATGATTATACGACACGATATGCTAAACATAGCACCGCTATGATGACAAATATACTGGGTGGACGAATAAGAGACGAAATGTATACGAATAATGTTAAGTAAATATGAAGTACGTATAAGCATGTGTAAATTACATGTATGAAATATGCATAAGCATAGGTATAAGTATATGATGTGTTAAATGTATATACATGTGTCTAAAGTGTGATGATCCTTATTAGAGGTCGTCCACGAGTATTTATTCTCACTAAGCTATAAGTTTAGCACATGTGTTTCATCCGCAGAGGCATGTAAGCAGTTAAACTGTAAGCTCCTGGACAACTGCACGAAGAACAAAGGTCAACACAATACTAGGTGCCCACCAAGACCTCTATGGTCTATTTCAGATATGTATTTGTTTTTGTAAACAATGTAAAGTTTTTATATGTTGAACACTCCCATTTATGGAGTTTGAATATATTTTGTAATCTGTTGATACATAATATATTTTAAGTTAAATGTTTAATATTATATGAATGAACAAGTTTATAGTAAACAAGAATAAAAAAATGAAAAAAGAAAGACGCCCTAGTTCGACACCGGTGCCAGTGGGGCGCTACAAGTCGGTATCGCAGCCTGTGTTTAGCAGCCAGAAAAGCCAAGGCTTAGCGCTTCTATACTGTAGCATATGATAGAAAATCATGTGTTTAGTAATGTGTTGGTCTGATGGATGTCCTCAGAGCCAGGATAGACTGATCGGGTCTCGAATTCAATCGAAGAAGCAGATGAGTGTTAACCCAGAGATCAAGGGTTACCTGCTTGATCCTCTCAGACCTGCCGGCGTGAGAGAATGGGATTCCAAATGGCGCCAAATGAAGCTTTTATTCGAGATATCTCTGTACATGTCTCAGATCGGAAAGATTGATGCCCTGCTCCCGATATAAATGATAAGAAGACATGGGCTAAGGGAATCTATGGGTCAAACATGAAAGCCGATAAAGCTTGATGGCGGTTAGAAAAAGCCGCAAAGAATAAAGGAAGGAGGTGACGCGCCCCGATCAAAGAGTGACATGTGCGCTTTTTATTATGCGTATCCTATACTAAGGAGTTTTTTGTCCAAGAATTTAGGGTCAAATATGTCTTTGATATGTACAGGGAGACCAAGTGGAAGTAGTTCCTGAATCTGAAGGAAACAAACTTATCAGTGGCGGAATATGAGAAAGAATTCATCCATCTTAGCTAATACGCACCTTAATCAGTCCTCACCAAGGCATTTCGGTGTAGGCAGTTTGAGGATGGACTAAATGAGTCCATAAAAAGATATTTGGCGCCTATGACAGTACTCCAACATGTAAATTTCTATCGGTTGGTTCAAGCGGCAATGAAAGTGGAGAAATCTGAGGCAAGCAGTAGAGAAACATTTCAGAAGAGGAAGCTTTCTAAAGGAGCTTCTTCCTCCTCAGGTAAAAGAGCCACAGAGTCCCAAACTGAGTCAGTACATAGTTTAGCCACAAGGGGAAGAAGACAAGGAAATACATTAGTACTCAAGACTGCAGAGGTGCTTCAAGAGACTAGAAAAAACCCAAGAGTGCCCCCCATCAAGCATCGACAACACTGTGGAGTTTGTAAATTATCGACACGAGGCAGTTTCCTGCATGTGGAAGCACCGAACATTTTAAGGCAAAGTGTCCCAAAGAGTCAAGGGATAATAGAATCCTCAGCACAACAAAGGAGGTCCAATAAGACCACCGGCCGACTCGAGATGGGAGGTAGCTCCAGGGGCCAGCCAAAGATAGAGGACATGGAGTATGCGTCGAGACACAGATCGTCCCATGCCTTCAATGTTAGCACAAGCATATGCTATGAAGGCTCGTGGGGACCAGGATGAACCATAAGTAATTGCTGGTATAATTTCTACTCATTCATATGTATGCATTGAGCATGTGTTCGATAAGATGACAATAGTGGAGCAGCTATCATATGATATGCATGTAACCAGTCCTTTAAGGCACAATGTCAATGTGAATAAAGTGTATAAGAATTACATTATAATTATTCATGATAGGGAATTTTCTATTGATTTGATTGCTCTACCAATTCGTGAATTTGATTTGATTTAGGGAATGGATTGGTTGTCTAAACACCGAGCTATAATTGATTGTGATAAAAAGACAGTAGTGTTTAGGATGTTCACCACCGGGCGATAGTACATGGTGTCTCTGGCTCCGGCCCAATGCTCAGATTTCGTACCATGCAAGGCCGACGATTTCTAAGAAAAGGATGTTAGCCTGCTTTACGCCGACTCTAAAAGAGGTCAAATAGAATCGAAAATATTCTGGTTGTGAAAGATTTTCCTGATGTATTCTCGAAGAGTTACCCGCATTCTACCCGAAAAGAGAAGTGGATTTATCTATCGAGATTTTATCTGCATCAACTCCTACTTCTAGGCACCATACAGATGGCTCCAATTGAAATCGAAAGCAGCTAAAGATTCAACTACACAATTTTCTAGATAAAGGGTTTATCCGACTCCAAGAGCTTCTCCCTTGTGGCACTGCTTGCTCATGAAAAAGAAAAGATGACACCCTGATCGATGTGCATTGATTATCTAAGAATCAATAAGGTGACAAATTGAAAACAAATAGCCATTGCCGAGAATTGAAGATATCTTTGATCAGCTTAAAAAGAAATGGTGTCTTCAAAGATAAATTCACGAATGGGTACTATTAGCTAAGAGGAAAGATGCTTCCATGTGCCGAATATAGTATCTTAACTCGATATGGCCATTATGAGTTCTTGCAATGTCATTTAGGGTTGACTAATGCACCACAAATATTCATGGATTTGATGAATGTGGTGTTTCAATCTCTATTTAGATCAGTTTGTCGTGGTCTTTATTGATGATATATTGGTATATTCCAAAGATGAGCATAAGCATGAGCAACATTTGAAAATAGTTCTACATACTTTGGGAGAGAAGAAGTTGTATGTTAAGCTTAGCAAATGTGATTTTTGGCTAAAGGAAAGCCATTCCAGGCCTCCACAGTCCGCTAAGGGTATAAGAGTTAACCCCGGCTAAGATCGGGGTTGCAGAATCGAAACCGCCCGGCAAAGCTACCGAAGTGAGAAGTTTCTAAAGTAGCGTGATATTATAGAAGATTTGTGAAGGATTCTCTATCATAGTCCTTCTCCACTACCAAATTACCTCGTGAAATGAGTAAAGTTTTAGTGGTCAAATAAATGTCAAGATACTTTGAGCGCTTGAATAAATGTTGAGCGGAAGACTAGTATTAATGCAATCTACCCCGGGTAAAGAGTATACCCTATATAGTGGTGCTTCAAGAATTGGTATGAGTTGTGTGTTAATGCAAGATGGTGCCAGGCATATGCATCCGCATAGTTGAAGCCACTTAACGTAATTATCCTACACGTGATTTGGAATCAAGTTGCGATAAGATTTGCTTTCAAGATACGGGCGACACTACTTATATGGTGAACAATGCGTAATTTATATGTATCATAAAAGTCTCAGTCATTAGTTAACACAAGAGCTTTAATTTGAGAAAATGCAGGGTCGGAGTTGTTCAAATATTATGAGTGCATAATAGCCTACCTCCCTTGAAAAGCTAATGTGGTAGCAGATGCCTTAAGTAGAAAGGTAATGGCAGCTTTGTTAATACATCGCAGTGAATGGAGAATAGTATATGATGGAACTATATTAGCTCAATTAAAAGCGCAGCCTGTTTTAAAGCAAATGATTATGATGTCGTAAAACACGTAAGAGATGCGTAAAAGCGCATAACTGGGTTAAAGATGGTGATAAGATTGATTTTTCAGTAAAAGAAGATGGAAGTTTGCATTTCCAAAATAGATTATGAGTGCCAGCTGATAATGAGCTGAAGAAAAAGATATTATATGAAGCTCATAATACGGTAATTACCATGCATCCTGGAGGTAACAAGATGTACCAGGATTTGAAACAATATTATTGGTGGAGAGGAATGAAAAGAGATGTGACAGAGTACGTGTCTAAATGTTTGACGTGTCAGCAAGTTAAAGTTGAACACCAAGTTCCAACAAGTCTGTTGAATTCCCTTCAAATTCTTTTTAATGGAAGTGGGATAACATTATTTCATGGATTTTGTGTCTAAGCCTCACGTTAACAAAACATGACTCGTTCCTCGGGTAATTGCTCAGGCTCACAAAGTCATCCCATTTTATACCAAATAAGATTTACTATTTTAGGGAATATTCCTCAAATTATACCATAAATAATTTTATAACATTACTTATATGTGTAAGGAGATGTCATAAAGCATGCAAAAATAAAGGGTATTTCAATATATAGAGTTATGGGTAAATTAGTAATTTACTAACTGGTGACCTATGGGTCATAATTTATGAAGATTATAGGCTAACATAGAAATAAGATAAGTTAGAAGGGTAAATAGAATGAAAATGAAGGACCAAAATGCAAAAATGAAAAAATTAAGGCAAAAATGTGACAAGGCCAAACATGGCCTTATCTTGGACCAAAAATATCTCATTTTTAGGTCTTAAATGTTAGGGCAAACCGTTTGAGGAGAAGAGGAAGAGAGAAGAGAAGGAGAAAGAAGGAAGAAGAAAGAAGAAAAAGGGAAGGAAAACCAAAGGTATGGAAATTGTTTGAAATGCACATTAGTTTGGAACATCTCCTTGGTATGGAACTACCATAAATCTCTTTTTGTCTAAGTTGTGTAGGAAAAAGCCTACTAGAAATGTTGTCGATTAAGTATGAGATAGTGCTATGGTTTATTTTGAGTTTTGGGTTGAGTTCGCTTGATTGAAGGAAATTTCTATGAAATGGCTTAAACAAAGCCATTGCTCTACCCGACACCCCTTCTCGCCTGGCACCCGAGCCGTGGTTTCTTATAGTTTTAGTCCGCCAGCGTATATCGTTCGCTTCTGCATACTATAAGCTATGTTTTTGTTCCTCTCTTCCGATAAGTCTAACAATCATCCATCGGATTAAATGAGAATCCTAATAAGTGAATGAAAGGGTTTGTACAAGTATAGAAATTATATGAAAAATGTTTCGTACCTTGCCGCCTCGGCAATCCGACCGTTGGGCAAACATTGTTTCTTGCCCTCATTTGCTAATGTGTTTAAAATGAAGTGTTGTCCATTGGTTAAGGGATGAAAAGATAAATGTGTAATGAAGGCATATAGAAAAACGTATAAATGTCTAAATAATACAAGAATAAAGATGCATGCGAAAATGATAAGAAAATATTGCATAAGGACACGGATAACAATAGTTATTCGAGGATATGGGATATATATCAGAATGAAATAAAAGAAAACAGATTGTCTGTTTCTCGAACCCAAGTAGGCGATGATGCAAGATGCCTATTAGGAGAAAAAGACTACGACACATCGATCGGGCCACTTCGCTGTGTCATACATCTTCTGTCTTTATAGATGGTCATTGTTCGCATAATGATAATAAGCCGGCTCTTTTATAGATGGTCATCATTGTCTCTGCAATGCCTTTCGTCCTTATGACGGTCATCGGCTCTTGCACAATGATACGCCGCCTTGGCTCTTTATAAGATGGTCATCGTCTTCGCATTAACGATAACAACACCTTCGGATCCTTATAGTTCATTGTCTCGTACAATGATTATAGCACCTTCGGGTCTTTATAGTTCATTGTCTCGTACAATTATTATAGCACATTCAGGTCCTTATAGTTCCCGTATCCACTTCTAAGGTATTTGCAAGCATGAAACATAAGATAACTGACAAGAATATGCAAATGACATGACATGATATGAGAAACATAACATTGCTATGTGATGATACTTATACAGTGATAAGTATAAGAGGCAAAAATGTAAATGAAAGATGATATGGAATGAAACATGATAAGACAAATAAGTATGATATATGTAGAAGCATATCTATAAATGATATGTTCAAAACGCGAATAAGCATGAGTATATGTATATGAATGTTAAAGTTATATACATTTGTCTAAAGTGTGATGACCCTTATTAGAGGTTGTCCACGAGTATTATTTCCCACTAAGCTATAAGCTTAGCACGGGTGTTTCATCCATGTAGGTACAATATAGCGTGAACAAGAAGCCCGAATATCTCCACATCAAAGAACTAAGCCAATGTACTACTAGGGTGCTCCATCAAGACCTGGGTATATTTTGTATATATTTTGCTTTTGCAAGCACGTAAAAATTTGTATATGTCAACACTCTATTTATGCGTGATTGAATATATTTTGTAATCCGGCTGCTACTGCATTATATTTCAAGTTAAATGTTTAACAATACATGAATGAACAATATAATGGTAGGGTAAAAAGTAAAAGAGGTTACAAATTATGTATCGCAGTACTGTGGTCGGGTGGTGTCACGTTGAAGGTAAAGAGGACAAGTTAGTGGTATCGAGCACTCGTGTCGGGGCGTCACAAGTTAGAAGGTAAAAGAGGTGTGACAAGTTAGTGGTATCAGAGCACCCCGTGTTGGGGGCGTGACAAGTTAGATGGTAATAGAGGTGTGACATATCTATGGATCGACTAGCCGAAGAGCATGTGATGGGATTGTAAGGGACAGACATGTGTCGTTGTCTATTGTGATTCGACAGAGATCCGCTGACGACATCAAGGTTCTTGAAGGAATTATAGTTAACCTTGGGAACTCGACTTAATTTCAGTATAGCATTCCATCCGCGGACAGATGGACAGTTCAAGAGGTTGATTCAAGTGCTCGAAGATATGCTTCGGGGATGTGTAATGGAATTTACTGGAAGTAGGGATAGGTATATTCCATCGAACATTTATCAATCAAGCATTGACATGGCACCGTATGAGGCTTTGTATGGTCGAAGATGTAGAACTCTTGTGTGTTAGATATAATTGAATGAGTATAAAGTGATAAAGTGATTGGTCCAGACATAGTAAAAGATACAGAAGCGAAAAAAGTCATATGCCGATTTGAAAAGGAAGGACATTGAATTTGAAGTGGGTGATAAAGTATTCCTAAAGGTATCTCCATGGAGGAAGGTGCTTAGATTTGGGAAGAAAGGAAAGCTGAGTTTGAGGTTCATTAGCTCATATGAGGTTTTGGAGAGAATCGGACCAGTGGCTTATCGCTTGACACTCCCTCAAGAGTTAGCCAAGTTGCATGATGTGTTCCATGTGTCTATCCTTCGGAAATACCGTTCAAATGAATCCATATCTTGACAGTACAAAAAGTACAAGTGCAACAAGATTTCTCCTATGATGAAGAGCCAATGGCTATTATGGCTCGTGAAGTGAAGCAGTTGCAGAATAAACAAGTCCCTCTGGTAAAGGTGCTTTGGCAACACTATGGCAGGAAAGAAGCTACTTGGGAGCCATAAGCAACTATGAAAGCGTAGTATCTGCAACTCTTCGATTCAAGTATGAATTTCGAGGACGAAATTATTTTAAGGGAGGGAGAGTTGTGACACCTCAACTACACTCGACGCTTTTATCATTGCTAGTGGTACACAAAGTAAATGTATATTTTTTTCTAATAAAATAATGCTAAAAAAAATAAATAAGTAAACCCGACTAATATAAAGCCAAGGATAAATTAGTAATATGTCAATTATGACCCAAGCCGACATAAGTGTTGCCTTTATACGATAAAAACTAAATACGTTAAATTGAACAGATATGTAATTAATATACTTGCTCGAGGTTTGAAATACCTCTTTTTGTGTAGAATCCTGTTTGGAATAAATCTTTAAGGTATGATATTTGATGAATGGTTGTTTGATTCTAAGGCGGTCCTCAATAAAGTGGAAAATTTGTATAGAGAAATTAGGTTTGTGAGCAGTAAGCTTGTCCATTTTTTTTAAAACTCATGTTTTTGTTTTGGTCATAACTTGGTCATCACTCATCCAAATTGAGTAATTCAAAATTCTAGGTAAACTAGACTTCTAGGAGAACAAATATCATTTAAATAGGTGTATGCAATTTGATTCCTATTAGACCTTAAAATTCATCAAAGTGAGATCATTTTCTGTCAATTGCTCTCGCTTTCCGATACGCTGCCTCTAAAACGCTTTTGGTATTTAGGCCATAAGTTAAGTTTCACTCATTTAAATTGAGTGATTAAAATTTCTGGGTAAACTAGACTTTTAGGAGAACAAATTCCCTTGAAATAAGTGTATCCAAATTTGGACTCCATTGGACCTAGAAAATTCATCAAATGGTACAATTTTGTCCTTGAAATTTGTCTAACAAGACTCGAACTCAAAGAATTCCTCGTTATTTTAAACTGCAACTTGAGTTATACTGTCCAAATGAGGATTCGACTTCTCAGACAAAATTGTGACATATGGGAAAACAACTTTTATGAAGAAATGATTGTCAAATTATGTTTCTATCATTCCCAGAAAATTTTCAAATATAGGACATAACTCTAGATTCTGTTCCTGGAAATTGTCCAAGAGCAGTTTGGAATGTTTAGACCATATCTCCTAAATTAAAAGTCTAAATGACATGATGTTTGAACCATAAGAAACTTAATACATAGGGGTATATTGAGTTAGAAGATCACTTTCTCTAACAATCTCGTTTACAGGGTCAAAATTATAGTAAAAAATGAACTTGGAAACGCCAACCACAGTGCACTGGTTATGGAAACTCCAATTTATAAAGGCTATATGAATATATTATTATACTTAAATAACGATCATAAGAAGATGACTACGATAACACGAGCATGCAGTTCTAAACAAAGACACGTATAATTTTGTTATATGAAAAAAGTAGAGTTAAATGTTTATAAGTTATTATTTGATAATTAATATCCCATAAGTATATATGATATCAGTAGTTATTCATGTATATGAGATATCTGTTTCTGATACCTAAAAGATTGTTGAGAAACATAATAAAACTAATCGTTTCCTGCGACCGCATCGATAAGTAGGTATGCCTATGTGGATATACGAGTCGGGCTGCGATACAAGAGTGATATCGGTGCCTGCTTGTCGGCGACATACATCCCATTCGATCATTATAGCGGCCCCGTTTGGGTCATACGCATAGAAATTCATCGTTCAGATACCGATAAGACCTTCAGACATACAGTTCTTTTCCATATGCACTTCTAAGGCATATGCAAACGTGAAACATAAAAGCAAATGACAAGAATATGCAAATGATTTGAATATGATAAATGATATTATATGACATGATATGAGAAACATAACATTGCTATGGGATGACAAGTATACTGTGACAAGAATAAGAAACGAAATGTATATGAACAATGATAAGTAAATATGAAGTACGTATAAGCATGTGTAAGTTACAGGTATGAAATATGCATAAGCATGAGTATAAGTATATGATGTGTTAAATGTATATGCATGTATCTAAAATGTGATGATTTTTATTAGGGGTCGTCCACGAGTATTTATTCCCACTAAGCTATAAGTTTAAGATGCTGCTTTCATCCATGTAGTACGTAAGAAGGAACTGAAGTCAACAATCAGATAAAGAACAAAGGTCAACACAATACTAGGTACCCATTGAAGACCTCTATGGTCTATTTTGTATATGTATTTCTTTTTCTAAACAAGGTAAAGTTTTTATATGTTGAACACTCTCATTTATAGAGTTTGAAAATATTTTGTAATCTGTTGTTATAAAATATATTTCAAGTTAAATGTTTAACAGTATATGAATGAACAAGTTTATAGTAAACAAGAATAAAAAAAACACCACCCTAGCCTGACACCGGACCGGGTGCCGAGTTGGGGGCGTGACAATATCTCATCACATAGTATTATCTCAATCAATTCAATATCTTAAAATTATTTAAATATATACTTTATGAGACAATTTGACGATTCATGTTACTTTATGTAGGACATTCTATCATATAGCATTGTCTATTTTTTGTACTTTATCATACAATTTTGAGTTATTATTTCATAACTTTGTATAATGAATGTAAGTTCATAAATAATATTTATCAAGGCATAATAAATTTTTTTGTCTCCCACTAATCTTTGGATATATCCCCTAATGGTAATGGTTTTCTTAGTTCAAAAAACATTATAATATAACATAACTTAAGATATCACAAAAGAACATTACAATATGCATGTCAATTTCAATTGACTTTCAGTAGTAATTTTGTTTGGTAGCATCATAGCTCAGGTCACACCCTCGCATCCCGTCCGGGACCAGAACGCCGCACCCAACCGAGTCCGGGCGCGACTATATATCGGGACTCATCGACCGTCTGCACGAGCCGAACTTGTACCAGGTATACAAACAATTTCGTAATAACAAAAATCATTTACATATATTAAAGCATCACCACCGAGTGGTGTTCATCAAAAATTCCATACACATATACTAAGTCCCATTTACTTATACATGTACATTTTCGTCGAATATATTTTGTAACAAATGAATACAAAATATAATCATAATTCTTCATCGAGTTTATACATCTATACAAACACTTATACATATACATATCTAATACAAAATAAAGAGAGATCGTCGAAGCAAAGGCCGATGAGCACCTATATCTCGAGATGTCCCCGCATCACTGGCCAGGAATGTCTCGTCCTCTTGCCTCCTCTTCAGTACCTACATGGATTGAACACCCGTGCTAAGCTTTACGCTTAGTGAGAACATAAGCATAGACAACCACCAATGATGATCGTCACAAGCTTATACATATGCATTTCATATAACTATACATATTCATATAACTCTGATTACTTATCATCTTTACATTCCTATGTCAATCTTTTCCGCTATACGTTCTATGTCTCCGCATATCTTCATCTATACTTTATCGTATTTCTGGTTCTATACTTTCAGATATTCCATATTCATTCTGTATAACTTATTGCTTTTCATATCCTATCATTACTTTTCGCATTATATGAATTTCTATCACACCTTTCATATCTCCCTTAGGAGTGTAGAGTTTATACTTTACTATCATATCATATACTATCATAGGTTTTCACATATACTTTCATGTGCTTTCATATACTATAGTTTTCATATACCTTTCTTATACGATCTTGTATTGTTATATACTTTGCATTTGTGTTTTTACTCTGACTATAGAATTGACATTCACGACATATTCGAGAGGGAACTCGGTCTCCGTTTGTCATTCAAGAGTGAATGTGATTTCTCGCATTTAATAAAAGGATCTACTCTGACTATAGAATTGACATTCATAACATATCTCGAGAGGGAATTTCATCCGTTTATTATCTCGCAGCAACGGATTTCACATTTAATCCGCATGATTCACTCTGACTGGCAGCACTGACATTCACGACAAATTCGAGAGGAAATTCCGCCTCGTTTGTCATTTAGTAAGAATGTGATTTCAGCGACTTCGCAGATATTTTGTCATATACTTTCATCTATATTCTCAGACCCTTATGATTTTGTCATATACTTTCATCTATACTTTCCTATGATTTCATATATCAGACTTTCATATGCTTTTCATATACTTTATCTATCATATACATTTCTAGCAATATCGACACTTCATTTATCAGATTTTGTATACTTGTTATCACATAACAATGTTATGCTTCTCATATTATGTCATATATTCTTTACATTTCATTTGCATATGCTTGTCATTTTCCTTTATGTTTCATGTTTGCATAAACCTTAAAAGTGGCATATGAAACTATAGTACCAAGGCGTTTGTACTTGACTGGTAGAAACAGCTGGTCTATAAGGGCCAAGGCTTTGTACCACCGTGCGAAATAGCTATAAGGGCCTGAAGGTGATGTACCTACCCGCATAAGCCCAGCTGGTCTATAAGGGCCCGAAGGCGCCAATAACCCAAACGGCGACCAACTCGTATTGTATGTTGCGCATTTGCTTTTCCTAATAGGCATGTCCATCTATCCTCTACCATGTTCTAAGCAAGACAATCCATGTGTATTTTATGTTCAAGATTAATATCCTGCATATTTCCGAATACCACACATCCCAGAATCATACGCGAGCATGTGACAATCATTTATTCAAATCTTTGAATTTTTCATATCTCATGGCCCTCACTTTTTACATTTATATATACATATAATATAAGTATCATATACCGATAAGTCATATTCTATGCTTATATATGTTCCATAAGTATATAATTTACACTGCATATATGCAATCTTATACTTTTCTTATCAAGTATCATGGTCTTGCCTCCCTGTGTCATTTCATTTTTCTTTCTCTTCATCAACATGTACTTGTCACTATTTACATATCAACACATATAACAAAACTTATATACATATTTGTAAATTCTTATATTAAACTTATGAAGAAGTTATACTTTGTTCCGATCTCCCAATAAGAGTTACAAAACTTATACTCTATACTTGAGTGTACTTCTTATACACCCATTCTGTACTTCCTCATTCATCTTATACTTGTTCATCTCCCGTAGGAGTTATAGGTTTCATAATTGTACTCTTAATCCCCATACTCTGTACTATGGAGTTTATACATGTACTACGGAGCTTATACTTGTACAGAGGTACCCGTAGGTACTACAAAACTTATACTTATACAGAGGTACCCATAGGTACTTTCAGAGCAGAATGATCTACATTGCTTTATTCTTATTCTTATTCAGTCCCTTATCATATTTCATTATATGCATAAATAACAATGACTATCATGTCTACTTACTGTTTTTCCTTATTTTTGGACCTAATAAGAATTCCACTTTTATCATACTATACATGGCTAGATTCTTGACTCAATGGTCTTTCCATAGAGTCCAAGAAGACCCGAAACGGAGTTTGGACGAAAAAGTTATGACTTTCCGAAGTTGGAGGTCACACGTAGTCAAACCCAGCCGAGCTGACCTGCTTTGGCCGAGCTGACCGACCTAGACGAGCTCAGCTAACCTTTCTAAGCTCACCCATTGTCCTCCACAGGAATATGAATGGCTTCTTGACTCAATAGGATTTCCATAGAGTCCAAGAACACCCGAAACGGAGTTCGGACGAAGGAGTTATGACCTTTCGAAGTTGGAGGTCACATATGTAGTCACACCTAGCTGAGCTGACCTGAACTGACCGAGCTGACATGACCTAGCCGAGCTTGGCCTGATACCCACTGTCCTCCACAATCATATGAATAGAATCTTGACTTAATGGGCTTTCCATAGAGTCAAAGAACACCCGAAACGGAGTTCGGACGAAAGAGTTATGACCTTCCGAAGTTGGAGGTCACACTCCACCGAAGCCGACCGAACCGACCGAGCTAATCCTGACCGACGAGCTTGGTCATTCGACACCTACTATCCTCCACAGGCATATGAATGGATTCTTAACTCAATGGGATTTCCATAGAGTCTAAGAACACCCGAAACGGAGTTCAGAAAAAAGAGTTATGACCTTCCGAAGTTGGAGGTCACACGTAGTCACACCCAACCAAGCTGACCTGAACTGACCGAGTTGACCTGGCCTGGCCGAGCTTGGCCTGACACCTACTGTCCTCCACAGGTATATGAATGGAATCTTAACTCAATGGGCTTTCCATAGAGTCTAAGAACATCCGAAACGGAGTTCGGACAAAAGAGTTATGGACTCTTCCTCAAGTCGAGGTCAAAGCACATAGTCACACTCTAACGAGCCGACCGAACTGACCGAGCTGACCTGACCTGGCTGAGCTTGGCCTGACACCTACTGTCCTCCACAGGCATATGAATAGAATCTTGACTCAATGGGCTTTCCATAGAGTCCACGAACACCCGAAACGGAGTTCTGAGACGTAAAGAGCGTGCGACCTTCCGAAGTTTGAGGTCACAATTTAGTCACACCCACCGAAATATTCGAACTAACCGAGTCGATTCGATCTACCAGCCAAATTGACACCTCGGTAAAAGGACCATAACTTGGTCTACAGAGGTCCGAATTGAGAAATTCAAAATCTAACATCAAGTTCATTGATGTGGCTACAATTTTCCAGAAGGACTCACTGCCAAAGTCCCTTTATTTCTTACCCAAAAACTAGTTCTAAGGTCCGGCTAATGCGTATGATCATAATAGGGAAATTTTCTTGGTTTAAAATGCAATCTGCATCTTTCCCCAAAACATATATAGGAGCCTAGGAGCTCTCTTCTCAACTCACCCTAACAAGAAATGAGTTTGGGAGTTTTCAAACCCAAACCATACACAAGATAGAGGGTTCTAAACCATGAATCTATCCTTTCTATACCAAAACTAGACAAATCCATACTATTGTACAAAAATCGATACTTTTCCATGCAGAACTTAACAAGTTCCATACACACATAGTTTCCATACATAACTTCCATACACATATTCATAGTTCCATACCCGCGATCTCTTTTCCTCTCTTTCCTCTTTCTTCTTTCTTTTCTCTTTCTTTCTTCTTCTTCTTTTCCTTTCTTTCTTCTCTCTCTATCCGTTTTTCTCTCTCTTTTTCTCCAAAAACCAAATGAGATATTTCCTTTTCTGGGCTCCTTATCTTTATTATTCGATCTTATCCCCTTTATTTTTACTTCTTTCTCTCTCGAGCATCCTCGACCATCCAACAAAAGGAGGAAACTTCCTCACTCTTCCTTCAAGCCACTATTCCTTCACAATTTTCTTTCCTTATTTGATTGTAATATCTTTCTTTTTATTACTCCTTTAGTCCTCACTCATTTTTTATTCTCAATTCAATTTATCAAAATCTACTTTGGCATATGAACTATTTAAATTATGACCCTTATCTTTGAATTGGTAAATTATTAATTTACTCCTTAACTTTTTTGTATTAATTCCAAGTTCTCGCTATTTTCTTTATCTTTATTATTTTATTCTGGAAAAATATACTTTTACTTTTATTATACCCTAAACATGTTATAAAACCGTTATGGTATAATTTGGGGTGTTACAGTTTGTCTTTAAACTTAATCATAAAACATTACTCAATCATAAAAACACAAGTCACTTACCAAAAAAATATAATATTCACCTGCTTGGCTCATATTTTACAACAATTAAGAAACAAACTTGAAATATTGAATAAACTAGAAGTTGAACATTTCATACTAAACACTAACACAAAAGATCTTTATGTGGTTATTGTTGTATTTTAATTTTATGGATTAGTATTAATCAATTATTAAGATTTGTTTATTGGATTATTAAATAATATCAATTATGTAATATTATTACGTAACTGACCAATTAATACGTAACTGACGTATCGATATCATGACATCGGACTATCTGAGTATCTATTTACGAGAGGTCCCTACTCCTCATCCCGATAAAGAGTCTCCGACTTCTCCCTCATCCAAAGAGACAGTGCTTCATTCGAAGATATCATGTAGAGTACTATCTTCTCTCTCAGCCACATCACAGCCACTTTCCAAACTATGCTGATCCTACTTCTTGCATGTGTACATGATTTGAGTCCCAATTTCACATATGTGTGTATGAACATGCTATATTAAGTGTGATCTACATAAGTTTTTCTATCAATTGGTATCGAGCTCCCGACGATAACGACTATGGTTGTTCATCCGTATGAACCCTAATAATTTGTGTTGATTGAGATTTACTGTTTTATGTGGAATTTTCTTACTTTTTGTGGTTTTGTTAATCTCACATATGAGTCTCTATTTCGATATGTTCTCAAATCAAAAGGTTTGGGATTATATTGTTCGGGATTTATGACCCTATTGGTCAACTGCTAAAAAAAAAAAAGAGGAGGTGTCCGAAACCTTACCGTGACACGGCCGAAACCCCTCGCTTTCGTTTTCTCCTCCTTCGATTCACACATTCTCGTGATATTTCGTAAATTTAAACCTTAAATCATATCGTCGAAAATGGTGAAGAAGTGAGGAGTTCAGAAACCGGGCAAGGGAGATGAAATCTGAGATTTAGTTGTTGTACTCTCGGTTTCTGGGCCCAAATATTTTTTTTTTTTGGTTAAATTGATGTATTTCAGGGATTATGCAATTGGTATATCGATCCGTACTCGAAGAATCTATGATATTATTTCGCATAATTAAGGATATTGCTCTATCGTGGTTATTAATTATGCAAATACTGTAGAAATTAAATACCTCAAAATTCTCAGAATTTTAAATGAATTATGAATGTTTGCACTAAAATAATTATACCTTACTCAGATAGTCGTTATTAGTGTAATTTGTTATTAATATGTACTCATTTGTTCTAAACTTATGTCAAATTATGTTTCGAGACCTATCGGGTATTAGAATTTGGGTGACAGAGATCATGTACATTGTATACTTATATTTCTTTTATTGTGATTCAAGTGACCCTTAGGCAGATCACATGATAAATAAGAAATCAAGCTAATAGGCATGTTCGGGTTAAAATGTAAGGAATCATTTATTTCGTGACCGCATGGTAATATTATGTTACATGCATATTAAATGTTTCCCCTCTCACTGGGTGCTACCTCACGCTTCTATGCAATTGACTTCCTGGCCAAACCCGAATGGGACCACCCACCGTGAGACGGGTGGTTTCCCCTCGGATCTACATTGGGCTGTCACCAACATAGATTCGCTTTCGAGAGAGGCAGAGCCCCCTCGCGAACCGGGTCAATCATCAAGGGCCGGAGTAAGGCTTCTGGGAAACGGATCACTCGAACAGAGTGTGCCTCTATGGTTATGAAATACTCATGAAGAAGTCAATTAGACAGCATTCTAAAGAGACTGATAATAAAGAACCATCCTCGAATCAAGTGGCGTACCGATGTATATGCTCTAAGTTTGTACTGTCCCGAGCATCGCTGCTTATTAATGCTTTAGTGGAGATACTGAGCAATCCAGTTTGAATCATTGGAAAGCCGTGAAAAGGTCAGTGAGGTACTTTCAGAAGGTACCAAGGACTATGTCGACCTATAAAAGGTCCGATCAACTCGAGGTCACCGCCATTTTGATTCTCGATTGTGCTGCCCGTGATGATTTAAAATCTACTGCTTTATTTTTATGATGGCGAGAGTCAAGCTTGAAAAAGGTTAAACAAACACTACAAATACCCAACTATGGAAACAGAGTATGTCGCTTGTTATGAGTTACTTGTCGCCATGTGGCTGAAGAAATCGATTTTTGGCTTTCATATTGTCGGAGAGTATATCCAAGCCACTTGTTATATATTGTGTGACAATATAAATAAGCCGGTGATACTTCTCTCAAAACAATGTGAGTGCTACTCATCAAAGCACTTTGATATAAAAATGCCTGTCATAGAGAGAAAGTTCTGAATTTCACTCCTGGACACGCATCGCACAGTGACATATGTTAGCGTGAATTTTAATTAACCAAAGGCTTATCTATAGGAGTTTATCAACGCCATGTACCTCATATGTAGTTTGGTTAAGTCTTTGATATTTTCAATAGTGGAGTCCGACCTATGCATTTATTTGTTTGTGAATTGCTCGAGGTATGTATCGAATGACATGTCAATAATATCATCCAAGCATTCGATAACATCATTGAGATGTTTCATCTATTTGTTTGAGAAAATGCATATTTTGTTTTATTCACATGCAATATCTATTCATAATCTCTTTACATGAAATATGAGCTCTATTACGCCAGATGATAATACTTCCCTAATTTGGATAAGATGTTCTCATGACGTATCAAGGCTTTATATATATATATATATATATATATATATATATATATATATATATATATATATATATATATATATATATATATATATATATATATATATATATATATATATATATATATATATATATATATATTTTATTATCGGGTTGTTACATGAGAATAATCGATATTTTATCGTAGTTATAATAATCTCTTATTCTTGTCAATTGACTAATGTTATCCATGGGAGAATGTTGTATTTTAATTTTATGGATTAGTATTAATCAATTATTAAGATTTGTTTATTGATTATTAAATAATATCACTATAATATTATTACGTAATCGACCAATTAATACGTGAACCCGACGTATCGATAGTCTCATGATGGGCCTCACCTCATCCTTGAGTATCTATTTACGAGGTCCCTACTCTCATCCCCGATAAGAGCCTCCTAACTTCCCATCCACAGAGATTGTGGTTTCATTCGAATATCACAGAGGCATCACCCCATCCTCCTCGCTCAACACAGCCCACTTTCAAGCAGGTTCATGATCCTACTTTATGCTGTGTACATACTCAGTCTCAATTTCACATATGTGTGTATGAACATGCTATATTACGTATCTACATAAGTTTTTTTTCTATCAGTTATAACATCCACTTCATTTTAAGAATGATTCTTTATTTAGTTGTTAATTTCTAATCTTAACCTTCATCACTAACAATCAACCTTTTTTAAGTGTCATAAAAAGATAAACAACTTTATCATAATTTTTTAATTCACCATATTTTATGGTAGTTACCACTCCCACTAACATAAATACTATTGATGGACCGCATACTATTAGTTTTAACCAACACTCATAATGCTTCAGTTTTTGTTATAAATTTATATCCTATATAGTAAGGAATACTGTATGCACCTAAACTAACACATTAAAATATTACTAATATTATATCATAACATGCTATATCAAGTTTACAAAAGAGCGAAAGATTAAATTATATAACATTTATCACCTTAAAACATAATTGATTTACTATATGTTTGCCTATAAATATCAATATATACGAACTGTAACAATGTGATATATAAAGTACAATTTATAGTTATACATGGGTAAAACATAAATCATATAAATTTTAAACTTTAAATCAAACATTATATCATAAAGGTGTTTCAAACGGAAATACTTCAAATTATATTAGAAACAAAGTCATTATATTAAAATCAATAATTTGAAAATAAAACCTAGTAAATATGACTAAGATCATAGAAGATAACAAAACTTAACCATGCTTTTAAATTGCTATTTTCAAATGAGCTCGACTTACCTCAAGGAGTACCCAAAAGACTCTCTTGTATTCTTTCATTTTGTTGGTCAATAAACATTCATAACTTAGAGTATTTTAAAGACTTATTTTGTACAATACTTCAACTATCCATAATTTTTCAAGATTTCAGTTTGTAGCTAGAATAATTTATAAAGGACTTACTCTACATATCATCACCCTCGATGATAGCATACCTTAACCAAGCATTATTTTACTTAAAGGAACAATAACAAACATAATATTGCTAAATAATTAGCAAATTTGAGGACAACAATGTAACATAAGATATCATGTTTTTCATGATTAAACTTAATAAACTACAAGTAAAAAAAAAAAAAAAAAAACATAATTTGATTCAAATAAATAATTTCAAAACAATATATATATAGTATATATATATATATATATATATATATATATATATATATATATATATATATATATATATATATATATATATATATATATATATATATATGCCACAAATCTCCTTTAGACATTGCAATATATAATTACTTTATGATGTTTTTAATAAATATTTATTTAATGGATAATCTGCATAGTTTATGTTAAAACTACATTTGTGATATTTGGATATACAAATATAGCCTAATAAAACGATACGATTTATCTCATTATATTCATTATTCATAAAATGGTTAGTTTACCTTTGGATAAATTCTTAAATATCTTACAACTAATGAACTTCAATATACTCATTCATCTAGTACTTAATTATGTTATAAGCATCCATAAAGAATGAGTAATCGAATATCATAAATATACACTACAAGAAAAAATGCAATTATTGACATATATTATCTTGACTTATGACAATATATGTCAATATTGTGTATTTAAATTAGCAATTATGACATATACAACTTACTTCAAAGCAATAATGACATACATAAAACTTGTTGTGTTGTTCCATGATTTGGGATGATGGAACCTTGACAAAAAATTTATAAGTCACCGTTAGTTAATATTTATATATGTCAAGGTACGTTGAAAAAAAAAATAATAACACATGAATTTATTTCTTTGAATTTCAAGTTTATGCATTTAAAATCCTATCCTGAATAAATGCATTGTACGTTGGATAATTAATATGTATAAAATTATATGAGGGTCCCTTAATAAGATGTTTAATTTCCAAATTTATATATTTTTATAGAATAAAGACCCTATGTTTCAAATTTGGAACGATCTAACAAAACAATTTTTAGGATTTTCAAAGGAATAATTTTTTTTCTTACTTTATGTTTAAAAAACAAATGGTGACTCAACTCAAATGAATAAATAAAAATTCTCAAAATTTCAGGATAAATATAAATCAATTTTAAAATAATAAATAATTTATAAAATATAAATTAAATTGAATAAAATAAAATTAGGGTTCAAAGTCAAATTATGACCAAACTCATATATCTCAAATTTTGAATTGAAATAACTAATTTTAGAAACATTAGTTTTTGCAAAAAGATTAAATAATGATTACTTATTAAAAAAACAATTTTGGTATTTAAGAAGTGCACTTTTATTGAAGTCCAGATTTTTAAATTTTGTTTCTAAAATATTCTTTTCTCGGACGTTGATGTCCAAATTAGTTTTTATAGCGATAGATTATATTCAATTACATTATCTCCTTTAGAGCAAGATTCCCTCTCCTCTCCCATTTTTTCAAAGACCGCCACCTCCTCCCTCCTCTTTCGCATCACTAGTCCTCTTGAATTTAACCCTAATATGCCTCCCATTCCCAAATTCCTCCGCCTACTACATCTCTTCTCTCTCCTCTCCCTTTTCAATCTCTAAAAAACATAACAATAACAAACCTCTCAGGATGGCACCGCGGCTCGAAGCCCTATCATGTCGTTTCTCCTCGTGATTTAATCTCACGGTGATGATTTTCGTAATTGTTTTCTCTCAAAAACCATGAGTAAGTTGTGTTGAGGAAGACGAGGTAGATTTCATTACAGATCCATCGAAACTCAATGAGGTAGATTATAGTATTTTGAGGGTGGTCGTCGGGTACTAAAGGGTTCGTGTTTGATTGGTTTCAAGAATGTCAAAGATCCACTGAATGTAAGGGTCCGAAGGAAATTAAATTAGCGAGATGTCCGATTTTAGACTCTAGAAAGACAATAAAGACAAGTATGTACGAATGATATTGAATATGGCGGTCTTTTCTTTAAACATCTTAGAGAATAAAGAGTATTCTCAATCCTTCAAGATCGTGAACCCGGGTGATTGCTTTTGGTCGCCCCTTCCTTCCCCCCTTTTTCATTTCTTATGGTTTTTCCATTTCTTCCATACACATGGAGTTTTAGATTCCCGCAACTTTCTGAAAGGAATCCATTTTCTTTCTCCTCTATATATCACGCCTTTGTTTAATCGCCTTAAAATCTACTTCTCCCTTTGTTTCCATCTTGTATCTCCGTCACGATATGCATGCTTTCAACGCTTCTTCAAACCTTTAGTGTTTGTGGATGAACGTTAAATAGCAAATTCTTATTTTTATTCCTCGTTATCTATGTTCATATTTAAAAATGCATCACCCACCTCGACTGACCGAAATAAAAAGAATTAAGGCTATTTTGATTGACATACATGATCCGTCGTTTCCCGCTCTATAATATGCTTCGGTTTGTTGATTGTTTTTGCTCGATTCAGATTGTGAGAATGTGTGGATAGAATCGAAAAGAATTGTGCCTATGGTTCATGCTCTTCCAATCCGCAAATTGGTATTCTTTATTCTTTCTTTTTCCTTGAAATTGTCTAATATAGAATAAAAAAAGAAAATATTCTCTTTAAGTTGAAGGTGAAAAAATGGTAACATTTTCCTTTTTATTTGTCATTGTAATTATATTATTGATAATGTTGTCTCTTTAATCAAGGTAATATAATTAAATCTAGATTTTAGAGGATTCATGTGGATATAATTGTACTAGATTCCCCGTGGGATTTCTTATGACTTATTGAGGAAAAGTGTGAATTTTGTGATGATTAACCTATAATGTTTTCATTAGTTAATAACAATTGTGTGAATTGTGTGTAAATTATGGCACGAAAAATCATGTTAATTACATGTTTTCAACCTATAAGAAGAAAGGGTCCTTTACATGTTTTCTATTTCTTCCTAATGAGAATTCTCTTGGAGACCAAACAGAGTATTCAATTATTCAAATATTCATATTTTTCAATAAATGAAAATAAATTTTGATAAGCTTCATTTTCTTTCTCTTAAGAAAAAGATCACAAGCTCGACCATTTTCATTATGGTATGGTTAAAGAAAAAGTGCTCATCATAGTTTTTTCCCCCCTCATAGAGATAATCGATTATGAACGATCAGCCGGCCTCACCAAATTACGGAATTCTTCGACGCCACTTGTTAGCATTCAAGTTCTGGGAAGTCGCATTGGGAGGTATGGACATCTTTTTATTTTTGTAAGTTGATTGTTACTTCATATCATAGCATATTCTATTCCCATATTAGAACTAACCTATGCTGGGTCTACTAAATAAATGTTCTCTATGGGTTCAGTGTCAGCACATTATCGTTCTCATCCTCACCTCTCATTATTATCCTAATATCAATGCCTTCAATTTTTCCATCTGACTCAACATCTCCTTGAATCTTATTTTAGATGGAAATTGAAATATGGGAAATGGGAAAGAGCAAAGACGAAGAGGCGGATAATGGTTTCGACTCAAAGTGTGGTCGACCCACTTTAACCTGTATTTTTTGAGGGTTGGGCTTAAAAAATGGTGGCACGAATAGAATTAGGAAGACCCTATTTACCACTACCTTCAAATAGAGAAGAAAAGAGAGGAAAAAAGTGACCATTTGGAGAATTTTGAAAATTACACCTTCATCATAATCTCAAAGTGTTCTTTCTAGATATATTTGGATTCTACACTCTTTAAGCTTTCCAACGGTACAAAAATTACTCAAAACGGAGTTCGAATGAGAAAGCTTAGCGCAAACAAACAGGTTGTTGTTTAGTGCGAGTACTCTGCACCTGTGCGAATGGATCTTGTGATGCTTGTGATCTTCACTTGCCTCAGACGCATATGTATATCAGACGCAATATAACTTCTCCCTTCACCTCGCTGACTTATGTTACGATATATAGTTCATTGTATCGCGATATAACTCTACTACAAATACATTTATTTTGGTAAGATTAAAGTTTGTGTAGTTCTTAAAGTTTCATTATAGGTTTCATCTTATACCAATAATTAGTTAATATCACGTTTATTTCCTTATTTTATTCTCGTATAGGTATCGCTAATGAAAGACTCAAGATGGTATTTCATGTAGATTCTTTATGTATATACGAATGTGTTACTAATATTTTTGGTTGTACAATTGTTATTTTGGTAAGATTAGAAGTTTGTGTTGTTACTATGATTTTATTACATGGATTTCATCTTCAACTAATAATTAATTAGTGTCATTTGTTTATTTATTTTTTTACAACATGTCAAAAGCAATGTTAATTCATGTGGTTTTTGCATAGAAACATTTTAAAGATGTATATACATACATGGGTTATTAATTTTGGTTGTATAATTTATCTGGTTCTATGAGTTTTTATTTTTGATGTATGTATTATAAATAGAACTTGATTTACATTATTCCTTTGCATCTTTTTATTCTGTATAAAGTTGCTTTAGCTTCTCTTTGAATATATTATTTTGTTTGTATATTGAAAGGGAGGACAACTTAATTCAAATTAACACAATATATGTACATGTGTTTTTAATAGCTACATGCATATTTATATGGTGCATTGTGGTTAACAAGATAAAGTCTTAGTTATGAAAACAATGTATATTTTGTAATGCGTCAGATTAAATAACAATTTTCAATATGCCAACAAGTTATTTCTTTTGCATCATACTTTTCATTGCAACATTAAAAGCTTATTTTTAAATTTTCAAAGGCTACTGCTGACATATGCTTCTAATTCCAATTTATAATCTATGGTGGAAGATCTTACCTTGACATATTTTAAAGAAACCATGATTTATTTGAACACAAAACCATGACATATTATAAGTGGTGAAAGAAGGTATTGATTAATAGAAAAACACATTCATTAACATTTATATATGTCATTACCACGATACACCTACCTTGACACTGTAATAGATGACATATAAGACTACGAAATTATGATGACATATAACACATACGATGACAGTTAGTAACCGTTAAGATATGTCTTTTTTCTTATAGTGATATATTCTTTAATTTGAAAATCATGGAACATTTAAGTTCGGCCACTTTGGTGACTAGTGAACTTTTCATTATATGAACTTCAAAATATTACGGTAAGCAATATTTTACATATTCCTTAATTTGAAATTCACAAGACATTCAATTTCGGCCGCTTTGATGACTAACGAACTTTTCATTATATGAATTTCAACATATTGTAGTAAACAATATTTTACATATTTCTCAATTTGAAACCCACGGAACATTCAAGTTCGACCACTTTTGTGACTAACAAACTTTACATTATATGAATTTCAAAATATTGTAATAAACAATATTTTACATTGTTAAAAGTAATAATGGAAACTTTAGCATTCTCATGACTAACATTTCATAAATGACATATACTCCTACATGGTAATATAATTATCATACAGACATTATGCTATGGTAATATTATACAATTAATGCACATAAAACTTTCGGGTTCAACCACTTTACTGGTTAATAAAACATTTATAAGTGAGTTTCAATTGCATAACATAAATAATTATGATATTCAATACATTGAGATTTGGTCATTTAGATGATTACAAACAAACATAATATGAATATCAAATTAAACAAAATTATTGATGAAAGTTTTATAATTTGATATTCAAACACCAAGTTTGGTCAATTTGGTGACTACAAATATGTATAATATAAGTATCAAATTAAATATGTAAGACCTTCACAATATCATTACTAAGTATAAGAGATGATTGTTCAAGATAATTTATAAACTTCATAATGTTATTACTGTTACCATAACATAAGAGATCATCCACGTAAACTTTATGGTCACAAGTAGTACAATTAGTCATTCTTTCATAAATTGATCAAATTCATTATATAAAGCTATAAATTGTTACATTAATTGTCATCAATTATATTTATCTCGTATATCCCATGATTTCATTCCATTTATAAGCATCACATAAATAAGAGTAATTGAATATATTATAATTTGAGATCCATAAACCTTTATAATTTTGTCACTTTAGTGATTAACAAATTATACATAACATAGATATCAAATTAAAATCATATAATAATCTTAATATTAACTTTATAACATATACATATACAATTAGCCTTAAAAGTTCCATAAAACATTATATGCATATATTCTCTTTACAAAACGTAAATCGAGAATCTATAAAATATCATAGACATAGATTTATTTGCAAAGCATAAATAAAAAATATGTCATAAGCATACGTTAATCGAATAATTTCAACTTCAAAACAATTAATGTCATGTAGAGCAAGGGATTTGCTTTCCTCTCATTAACGTTAATTACTTTTTGCTTGCAATATAAATTTGTTAAGTACGGTAGTGATAATTACTTTCCTTTTATTAACATTACTTGTTTTCCACTTGCAATACAAAATTTGTTAACAGGAAGGTAGCGGTAATCATCATGATTTCATCATACTATCTATCTTATTCTTATCAACAAAGACAATTTTTAACACTTGATCCATGAGAACATTCATATATTAAAGTCATTTCCCATAAAACATAATAAAATAAGGACAAGAAAGGTTTCAAATCGTGTGTATGTAAAATTTACACAATAAGCAATCAAAACAATGCATGGTATAAAAAAAACGCAACGGAGATAAAAACATAATAAATCATTAATGAAAAATCACGAGTTCACTATCAAAGCTTTGATACCACATGTAAGCTTTAACCCTTTGTTATCAAATAATACACAAACATGATAACTAAGATCATGGATAAAAATATCGCGATATATCGTGTATTGGAGTCAATTGATACGATATACAATATTGATAATCAATTGACAAAAATATCGGCAAAAAATCGACGATATATCTGCCAAAATAATATATTAGCAATATCGCGATTTTTGAGAAACATTTTCAAAAAAAAAAAAAAAAAAAAACAATATTCCGAGTCATTCTCATATAAAGCCAGCGAAATAAGATGAAGCAGATGTGAAAGAGAAAATTAAAAGTTTCTAATAATTAATATCACTTATCAGACGCCTTCCTAATACCACTACTATCATTAATTATTTAAAGGAAAAAGGAGAAGATCAAAAGACGGTTGGAGTTATTATGTCTTTCTTAATAACTGTTATCATTAATTATTGCAAAAAATTAGAGAAGACCAAGACGGTATAAGATAAAATAAAAGGTCTTCGTTTTATATACCTTCAAAATAATTTTGATATATAAATTGAATATATCTTTAAATTTTGAATAATTTATAAATACCGATATATCCGTAAAATCCAAGTACTGATATATCCGTAAAAATCGATATTTTTATCCTTGACTAAGATCTTTGAACAACATGATTTTCACAATCACATAATAAAACAAAAGTTTTTACCTTGATCCATGACAAACGTAGCTAGTCTTTAGCGAATAATAACCGAGGATTTAGTTTATTTCTTTTGACCCCTTTAATGTTTGACAAGTTTTATTTGATGAAGAGAAAACTCTAAGTATGGGTTAAGAGATGACCGGTTCCTATTAGGGCTTCTATTTAAATACACCTTCCATAAATGTGTTAATTTAGGAATTTACCTTTTATTAACTATTGACCAAAGATACTTTGGTTATTTGATTAAACCATTATTTGGTAATCACATTAAGGCCACTTGTCTTTCCGTATTATTAGCCCATGTTTGGGCCAGTAAAAATGAAAGTTAACATTCTCGAAAAAGGAAAGTCTAACATTGATTTATGATCTCTGTTTGATAGAGTATATTTTACCGTTTAAATCACCCACACACAAGTAACCGTTTCAACAAAACGACGATAAACATGTTGACGTATCAAGACGGCACAAAGTCATACAACATAACAAGACGATGATGAAAACACGAAAAAACAAATTAAAATTAGGATCTATGTGAAATAACCACTTTATTGAGAAATAAAATGATAGAAAGATACTCAAATGAGTAATTTCAAATTAAGAATTACCAACAAATTATCACTTATTACTTAAGAAAAATGGGCTAAAAGATAAAAAGTTATCCGATGTTAATAAGCTCAAAAACACCTTCAGTTAAAAAACCTCCATTATTTCCCTTGGTTGGAAAAATACTGTTTAAATAATAATTTTCTTATCTAAAGGCTGAATATAAACAACCCTAAAAAAACCTTTGACATCGCTTACTCTATATTTTATGTGGAATCTGGAAATAAGAAAAGTTGAATAGCTCAAAAAAATAAAAAATAAAAAAGTTGAATAATATGATCCTTTTACCATATTGTAGCATGTTGGGATTTAATAATTAGATTACTCTAAAAGAAGGTTTATAAAAAATAAAAATAAAAAATTGATACAAATTTTTATTAAATATACATATTAAAGTTGGGTTCTTGAACTCATATGTTTTCCATTAGACAGGAAATTGAAACTATAAACCATACCAAGTCAGTGAATAAATAATCATCTAATAATAAGTAAAAAATACCCATCTTTCTGCTAAATATGGTTTATTATGCTTAAGGCAATTCCTTTATATAATTTTTACGAATATCAATTGATTTCTATCATAAGTAAATTGCTTCAAACTAGACAAATCATTTGATAGAGAGAGTCATTCATTCTCCGATTAAATAATCACCACGAGTTAGATTTAGGTGACGTTTATTTAATTTTACTTAATATAGAATTTTTGTTATGAGTAACGCTTAACGGGATTAAGTATTTAATTGTTTGTATTTTATAAATCAATTTTTAAAATTTTTATCTAGTTATTTGAAAAAATAAAAATTTAAAATATACATACTTTTATTTAATTAATTATCAGTAAAACGACTTTCAATCGGGATCGTAAAATATACTAAGCATGTATTTTAATATCTAATTTTTTTAATAGAAAAAATTAAAAAAGAAAAACAAACATTTAGAACAAACTAAAAAAATTAAATATTTTAGCTTTTTTTTATATTCAACTAAAATTGCAAAATCTTAAAAAACAAGATTTGCGGAAATATATTTCCAAAATTAATAAATATATGTTGAAACCATGCATTGGGGGATCAAACTTTTTTGCTGACTCTGTATGGTTGGTTTCCAGTTAATATAATTGTTATATTTTATTTTTAAATAACATTTATGTGTAATATTATTATCGCTCTTATATTATTATGATTAAATTATTTTTAAAAAATAATAATAATTTCATCGATTCAAACTAACAATAAATCTTATATAAACAAATGATAAAATTCATTAAAAATTATAAAAGATGATGTAACATTCGGGTTAATAGCATAATAAATCTATTTAAAACCTATATATTATTCGATAAGCACTTTACACGACTATAATACATATACGCTTATACAAAGATATCAAGACGGATTCGACTGACGCTTTAATCACACGCTTTTATCGTTTAATCACCCATATATTGGGAAAAGTCACAAGAATAAAACGACGAAACCAAACTACGATATTAAGACGATACAAACTACGCCGCAGATGTACATAAACGACAAAAATCCGAAAAACAAAGAAAATACGACACGTACTGGTCTCGTAAATGGATAAAGGACACTTGAATTCTTTGTAACTAGCGAGATATCGATACAATTCCTAAGAGTTACATTAAACGCTCACATGTCGGAAGTTAATGTCGACATTGTAATGCTATTAATTCTGTGGTGGCTATAAATTTCCCAGTGTAATTAAATAAGCAGATATTATAGTTCTGTTTTTTTTTTTTTCTGACTAATGATCCTCAAAATAAAAATGATCAAAATAGTGCATTTGCAGAATATGTACATGTAATTCTGAAGTTATGTCTAACTAGCATAAATAAATAAATAAATATAAAAAAAAATGAAAAGAAAAACAAATTTTTAGAGTCCCTTTGGTCATAGTTTTCTGAAAAGCAAGTGAAAACACTAATAAGATAGAAAATGCTAAATTCATATCTCAAAAAGTTGGTTTAATACCGTAATGATGTTATATGTGTTTTTTTAATTTACATGCGACTCTGCAATAAATTGGCCTTTATCACACCGAACCTGTAACCCCTCCTACATCATACGCCCGTCTCGCTTTTAAAAAACTGCTTTTCTTGGGCAAATGGTGAATAATCTCAAACAAACCTTTATATTACATGTTTGGTTAAGAGAAATTAGAGAATCCAACTATAATTCAAAATTGATTAAAAGATCTATAAATCTTTTAACTTGTATTTATTTCTTTGATCAAAATCAAGTAAAATAAAATTTAAAATACATATATATATATATATATATATATATATATATATATATATATAGTTTTATATATAATTCAGTCAAGTTGCCAAGCCTTATTATTTACTCCGCTTTGTCGCTACATATAATACGTAGTACGCTGTCGTCTATTTTACATATTTATTCGTATAAACAAAATTTGATTCACCAATAAGATATTAAATTACGATCAAGTAGACAAGTAAAACTATAAATAGAGTATTATAATCACTATATTATCACCTTGTAAAGCTTTTTATCGATTTGGCTTAGCTGCTATTAATATCTTTGGATCCATCGAACATCTATCAAAAAAAGTAAAGTTTCGAAATTAATAATATTATTTTTCCTTCTTTAATATGTTATTTTTTAGGAGCTGCAACTGAAATCAGCTTGCCACACCCTGCTTTTATATATATATAATATGATCGTGGTACCATTTTTTTATCCCATCTCTGCTTCCATAATAATATAAATAAAATAAATAAATAAAATGATATTGTACGTTATTGATTAGCACTTAGTGAAACCATGGATATAATATTTTTTGGTATCCATAAAACTATAAATGTAGTCCACCTACTAACTTTATTATTGCGTTCCTCTATACATAGAGATTAATACATAAAAAAATATATGCTATACTCATCAACGCACTAAAATCAAATCTGGGAAATCTATTATCTTACTTTATCTTCCTTTACATTATTTATTTATTTTCATTGTTATTTTGGGTTAGTTATAAATCAGCCATAATTTAGAAACGAATATTGAGATGTTAGAAGTCTGTAAATGTTGTAATAGGGAGAGGCTCTAACATTTAATACAAAATTTGTCTTGATTTTCATAAAACATATGTATTTCTATTCTATCACTTTCGAGAATTGCAGTCATTTTTTTTTTGAAGGTGTGCTCTAGTTGAATCCTTGTATCATTGTCATAAATAAGTATTCCAATTGAGAAAAAATAAAGGGAAAATCTTCGCGGATAGATCTATTTGACTCTGTTTTTAACGATAATGATAGATAATTTTTTTTTTAAAACCGCCCTTTTAACTAATCTCACGAGTCACGGTCAATAATCAAAGAAACCTCACAATGAAACTCCTAAATCAATAAATCGTGTTTAATCTCTCTCGACTGGCGAGACCAAACGAAATACTATCGGATAATCACTTTAACGACACAAATAACTCACAAACGATAATCGATAACCACATCCGAACGCTACTATAAGAGATCGAACCAACGTATCATCGATAACCACACCTCGACATAAGGGACTCGAATCAATGCAATAGGATTACCACAATCAGATGTGTTTTTTAAGAGACTTGAACCAATGAAAACGTTATAAGGGACTTGAATCAATGTAATTGGATTACCACACTCAAATGCGCTTTAAGAGACTCGAACCAATTATCATTGGATAACCACACTCTAATGCTTTACAAGGGACTTAATCAATACCGCGTATAACCAAACTCTTGATGCTTTATACAGACTAACTAAATGATAAATCTAATAATCACACCCCAATACATTGTTAGAACGACTAACGACTCATCGGATAACCATACCTCGATACGTTACAAGAGAGACTAAATGATTTGATAATTATAATCACACCTTAAATACATTATAAAAGTTATTCGAATCAACGGCATCATCGAATAACCATACTGACGCGTTACTACAATGACCAATGAGATTCCTTAGAGGTTGATAATGATATTTTATATTATTGTCATAAATAAGTATTCCAAGTAGAGCTGGCTACCAATTAAGAGCCATTAAAGTGAAAATCCTCATGGATAGGTCCATGTGATTCTGTTTTTAACTCTAATGACATATACTATTTCTTTTTGTAAAAGTTGGGCCCAGTGACATAAAGATAAGAATTTGGGAAAATCCAAGAACATACTTCACCTCATTAATGGAAGACTCTAAATATATAAAATTTATGAAATTAAGAAATACAACATAATAGGATCTCAGCTTTATTTCGTCCAAGGGCAAACAAAAACCCCCCCAATGGAGTCATTCTCGATTTTCCAAAAATGCCCCTAAACGCGGCAAAACCCCAACATTGAACATATTCATATATATTATATCGTTAGTACTTAGAACTACTAGGAGTAGTAGAGTAGATAAGGGCAGAGCTCAGGGGCATTTTGGTCCACCTTCCTTGGTCTTCCAGTTGTTGTAGCATGGGCAGACGGCTTTATTACCATAATACCCTGGTGGAACGCAGAGGCACTTTTTGCAGCATTTTTGACAGAAGAACATGCATGGTTTGTGGTACTGTGTCTTGCCGCACCTCCTCGTGCATTGTCATGGGCATTCTGGTCATTTCGCACCACAAGAATATGAAGCTGCATCATTAGCTTTGGGATTTTTTGACCCAAAATTTAAAAAAAAAAAAAAAAAAAAAAACTCTAAAACGATAGAAAAAGGAAAAACCGTTTCTGTCTTTTTCCCTTTTTATTTTTTGGGGTTTCGAGGAGGGTTGAATCTTGACCGCGGTCAAATCCGTTTTGAGAATTTATTCAAGGGCATAATGGGGATTAGTAGAAAATTTTTGATGTTGCGATGACCGTGATTGGGGGCCGGTTTTGCGGGTGAGAAAAACGTAAGGAAACATGCGCCCCATGGCGCATGATAGCTTCGATTTCAAAGAGAAAATACATAAGAAAATACATGATAGCTTCGATTCACTGGTGAGAATCGCAAGGACGCTTAATTTATTCTCTGCAAATTCGATTTAACGGTCGAGGCATTTCATTTCCTACTTTTTCTCTCATTTTACCCTCCGTGTTCTTCACATTTTTCGGCGCATTTTAGATTTTAGGCACCGCAAAGTATAGTTTCATGTTTAATTTTTAAAATTCATCCCCTGTTTTTTTTCCCCCCAAGAAAACAGAGAGAGAAAGGCAACAGAAACAAAGTTCAGAAACTCACGGAAGCTCTTCAGACTCCCTGGACCATAGTTCTTCTGAGAAAAAAACAAACAAACAAAACAAACGCATTTGCTCAGAAAACGAACTTCCAAAAAGCAACACTCCAACACAATCCTAAATCCATGGAGGAGAAAAAAAGAAAGCGCAAAAGCAAGCTTACTCGGTCATAGTGGTGACCGCCACGGCCGTGGACGCAAGAACCTGAAACAAATACCACAAAACAGTCATCAAAAAGCCACCATACCAAAACACATCACATTTCCGATTTCTGGTTTCTCATTCTAGTTCGAACACTCACAGTGGTGTGAAGCATGGAAATGGCGAGAATCGCCAACAGAACAGCGCAAACACCTTCGCCATGGCGATCGTGGAAAGCTTCACCAAACCTCTCTGAAAGTAATCAGATGGAAAAAGGAAAGAAAACGAGAGGGGGATTTGGTTGTGAGTACGAGAGTTAAGGAGTAAACGGCATTATATAGAGAAATGTACATGGAAGTTTGAAGGTCCGTACAGTAGTTTACATGCACTCGCTCTCTCAGGATTTTCTCTGTTCTCACTCTCTCCCAATTAGCTGACGTCTGTAAATTAGACATGTGTCTAGATATGGCCGCGAGTTGGAATTTCTGGATTGAGTGTGCGAGTAGGGGTTCTTTGTGGATGATGAACTGCGCTGGTTACCTGTAAATCCGAGCTGGTTTCTGGAATTTCGAAAATGCCCTCGGGTTTTGTCCAGATTTTTGGAGGGAAGAGGTGGTGTTTAAGTAATTTGAGAAAAGGGAGGAGAGACGGTGTGTGAATGGTAATAAAGGGTGGGGGAGATGGTAGTTATCACTTATGAGGAGGGTGGGAGTGGCCCTACCCCCTCCTCAGGCGGGAGATAAAAGTAAAAATAAAATAAAAATAAAAAGGTTAACTAGAAGTAACGAAATTAATATATAAAAATAAAAATAAGAATAAAAGTAGAGTTTATTCAAAAAGAAATAAAAATAAAATAAAGAGATGAAAAAGAAGTGAGCAATTATTTTTTAACTCTAACTAACGTCTGTGTGGGCCGTGACCCGCTTTCGAATGTCTCATAATCAGAAAAATAAAATAAAAATAAAAATAAAAAATGAAAAAGGGGCATTGAATTTGGCAGTTGAAAGAAAAGATCGGCCAACCGAACCGACTGGATATTCTGCATCAAAGCATGTGCACTACTCTGACCCCGGCACATGAGTATGGGACAAGTTTCTCTCATATTAATCCTTTATTTATTTATTTATTTAATTTTTATAAAATTTTATTTCATGCCTCCAACCGGCCACCCCCGGCAATTACGCTCACTGACAACTCTCATCCCGCCATTTTCAATAATTGCCGCTCCTTCGATTCGATCAATATTAAAAAATATTGATAAATACCGATATATTGATAATTAGTTTATATATATATATATATATATATATATATATATATATATATATATATATAAAATACTATCTTACATTCAGCTAATATATTTGTATTTATTTACATAAAAAGTAAAATTATTTATTCCTAAACATGTTTAAATCCATACTTAAGATAAAAACTAAGAGTAATTTTGATATTGATATTAATTGTCAAATAATTAAGGTAAAAACGTTGTTTGCTTGGTGGTGGAGAGTAAGCATTTCATACTTTTTGAATGGGTTCGAACCGTGTTTTGGTGGACGGTTTTTCATTATTTGATCAAAGAAATTGGGAAATATCGGGATGTTTCCTGATAAATTGGTAAAATAATCGAAAAGTTGACGATTTTACAGATATTTATATGAATCGACTATCGGTAATGAATATCGTGTCGATGCCGCTCGATACTCGATATTTTCGGTGATATATTGACCGATTGTTCAGCTGATAACTCCTTCGTATAATTTTGGGGGAATTTTTATATTTTTTTGCCAAATAACGCTGCCTCGAAGAGGCCCACGTATAATATGGTAAGACATTTTAATCTTTTATATGAATTTAAAAGACTACAATGTTAATAAAGCTTTACCACGAAACATAAAAAACATCTTTAAATCATATCACATTCAAATTAATTATCATATAAGCTGAGACGAACCATAAGGACGATAAAATTCTACCACACTATCGGGCCGCTCAACTCAAGCACTAACGATTGCTCAAAATCGGGCCATCAACTAAAGCCTCCCATAAGCCCATCCCCCCATCCTATAGTATGTTATTATTTTTTAAATATACAATGAAACTCTATTTATAATATATATTTTGTTAAAATTTTATCATAAATAAAACAAATGTATAATTAATGATGCATTAAATTTTAAGCTATAAAGGGGTTATAAAGGGAATGTCGTTATTATATTACATAAAATTATTATGAAATAGACAAAGGGTGTTAAACTCTTATTGTCTTATATATTTTTATTATGAGGTTGACCTTTAAATAAATATATAATTTCAAGCGTTATATTAGGTTCAGAGTTGAAAATTATATTTGTATTAGAATTAGCAAATTATGATTTAAATAAAAATAATAAATATAAATCTTATGAAAAGCAATCAAATTAAAATATTTTTTTAATTTAGCTTTTTCTGTCTTTGATTATTCATGTGATGTTTTTATGTTGGATCCACATTGATTGGCCTCACATGGCCACTATTGGCTTAAGTGTCTTATTTAAATTAAGGTTGATAAATTATTTTTACTAAAATAATAATAATAATAAATAATTGCATGTTCTGATATTTCAATTCAATAATCAAATTATAAGTGTCACTTCCCTAAATTTATGATCAAATTATGTGGGTCCATGGCTTGAAATGTATCACGTGAATAAGAAATTTTAACATAATTCCATGTGATAATAATTTTATTTTAATTGAAATAGTAATATTTTCCTCTTTTTGTTTTTTTAATATATATTTTAATGCATTGATTTATTTATCCTTACACTGCTTCCTCACATGCCTACAATGATGATAGACCTTGAAAAAGTGACTTTATTCTGTTTATTCATGTATATAGCAACTTGATCATTTATTCAATCATATCATTTTGCATTATCAGGTTTAGGTTTAAATGAAATGCAAACGCAAGAGGTTACGAGGGATTTAGGTTCGAATTCTTCCAATAAAATATAATAAATAAAGTGAATATATGTCAAAAAATGTCATATATTTTTAAATTAATTAAGATATCCAATAAGCTAATAACATGACTATTTATGTCATATACTAGATTACTAGGATCTTAAAATAAGAAATTCAACATGTTCTTAAGTCCCCGACTAAGAGGATAAAGTTAGATTTGCATTGCTTTTACTTTATGCTATGTGACTAAATTCTTATAAGATTTTTTTTTTTGTCATCCATATGCTACGAGTTTGGCCAGATAATAGTTAAATCATACAAATAAGTTCGTGACCGTGACAGCTAAATACAACGATGATGGGGACATATTTTCATCACCCATTACTAACCCGTAGTAGCGCATAAAATCTCTTCTGTAATCCACGGACTTTCAAAGCCTATTTCTACGACATCCGCGTACGGGCGCACTTGATCACAAAAAACAAACTAGATCCGAAAAACACTCCGGGCAACCCTTCGCTCGCTTCTCTCAATGTGTTTTTATAACTGGAGTGATATGAAACCTCTAAACTCGAGTGCCAGAAGAGTCAGATGATGGGGATCAAGTAACCCTAACCTCATGTGTTTTATAACACTGGGCCCAATAAACGGCCATCTCAGATCTTAATAATCGCAAATCTGCATCCACATCCAACGAGCAATGCGTGATCCTACGACCCATTATTAATTAAGCGCCTCGATCAACTGCCGCCTGCATTGCTTCGAAAGATAATCCAACACCTCCCCCACTACAATGAAGTTCCAGACCATAATTCATCCGGCTACTCCAATTAAAAACCCATGCGACTCCAAAATTAATAATGTTTTATATCAAATGTATTTTCCTCTTTGTATTTTCATCCCAACAACCACTTTTTTTTAAAAAAAAGCACATATATTAACACGTAATCCACACAACAAACATACAAATATGTAGATCCCTTAAACTACTTATTATTAACGTTATCAAGAACACCTAGCTTCATTACAAATACTTACGCCGTAAGAACATTTGTAATAAACTAAACCAACACAGATGTTCAGTTGTCCTACTAAGCCTACCCCCCGCAAAGCGATACGGCCCCACTCCGTTAAAAACCCACTTCCCAGATAGAGCCTCCTGTGATAACACTACCACACACCATTCAAATTGATTTTAAAAAAACAACAATCAAGCTTCAATATTCACTTTTTAATAACATCATGCAGCTCGAGTGCTATTAATATTATTAAAATCGAACGTAATAACCATTAATTTTAATTTCAAAATTATCTTTAATATCTAAGATCATTGACGCCGCTTCCATAATCTTATTAAAATTAAATTATTTGCATCCAATCCAATAAAACTTACGCTTATTCGTCGCATCACATAACCATTTTATTATTTGACTTAATGGAGCCCGCAGTTCGAATTAATTAAATTAATTTTTAACTCCTCACCCATTCAATATTTTTATTATTAATTAATTAGGGTTTAAGCAATAATAATATTATTCAGATAAAAACAAATATTATTATGCATACATGTATATATCAAATGATGCAATTATATGGCACCACCTATTTAAATGGCATGTTAAGCACATATCACATGTTATATCCATATAATTTAAATAAATTATAAATATCAATAATTAATAGTTCTAATTCACGGTTTCTAAAAGAAAATTACAGCCCCCCAACAGTACAAGCAAGGCTCCCCCAACTCGATATGCCCAAATTGCACTTTATTTTCTTCGCGCCTCAGAAGTCCACTGAAAGGCGAGCAGCTAGACCTGGCAGTTTTTCTGGGTCTCAAAAACACAAACCCTAACACGTCCCCCATCGGGCCTGAAAGACTAAAACGGCCGCCGACCGCTGGCCACAAAACTCCTGGATTGCCAATAAATTTACAGGAGGTAGAGCACCGGTCTCGAGGAACCAACCTACCAAAAATCAGCCCATTTTGATAACGCAAATATTCCTTTCACATTTTTATAATAAATCCGAATTTACATATAAAAAAAAATTTGCAGAAAAATAAATAAATAAATAAATCAAGGATAAACCTAATCTTATGATTAGCCTCCCCTTGTTACAATCCCCAAAAAAATATACAAAGCTAAATCTACCACGATTGCGCTAAACCAAATCATTCATTCACAATACAAAAATTATAAATGATAAATAATCCTAGGCGCCATATATCTAATATACATCATATATACACATGAGAATAAAATTACGATTCAATATATCACACACCGATTCAACCAGTGCTTTGATACCAATTGAAGGAATCACAAATGGAACGTGACCCACGCTTAAATACATAACGTATGATGATATATTTTCATCACCCATTACTAACTCCGTAGTGAATGCAGAAACTTCTTCAAAACTACAGGACTGTAAAGCTATTCTCTACGCCGATGTGACCGCGCACGCCATACTTCATCACAAAAGAACTAGAGATCCGAAACACTCGAAACCCTTCGTTTCGCCTCAATGCTTTATGTGACCGGAGGCTAGTAAACCTTCTAAACCCAGGAGGCAGTTGTGAGAGATGATGGGGATCGGCTAACCCTAACCCCTCCTGCGCTTTATAACACCAGCTATAACACCTCGCCCAATAAACAGCTCCATCTCAGATTCCTTAATAATCGCTGAAACGCCATTTATTATCTAACGAAATAAATGCATCCCATTTTCGCCCATTATTAATTAAGACTCTCGATCAACGCCAGATTGGCTTCCTGAAGATAAATCCAACAAGTATATATATAAAAACGCTTTTAAATCATATATCACACTTAAATTAACCTTATACGCCTCGTGCGAACCACGATATAAAATTATATCACATAACATAATTATATCTACATAATTCGAATTTGAGACTATTCATAAGCTTATAAATATCTTAACCATCTCACCTATATGTTCGATGGTTTATTATAATAATATATCACATGTAAGGTGAATAAAATTAAAAAATAAAATAAAATCGGATATGGTATAAAATTGACCTATTGACATAAAGTACAGAATAAATAAAAATAAAACAAAAACTAACTGTAATGAATGAACATTGTAGACATAAAGCTCCCTAGACATTCAGGGGAGAAAAATAAGGCATGTGCATGCCATTAAACACACCACATGGAGATAGGGGCAGAACTCACATCATTGCATCTATTCACATCCCATATACTAATTTTCACTATTTATCTCCTTTTTTTTTTTTTTGACCATGAGCTGTTCCCACATAATCACGTATATATTTTATATATCTTTAAATATATATTATATTCGTACTAATCCTAATATTAATGGTATTTTAATTATAAAGATAAGAGTTATAACGATTCGAGCAAACTACGTGAATATTTGGTCTGGCTTCGGTTCCCAAGCAGACCTTCTGCTACGACTTTAAACACTCTCGCCTACTGCTTCAAGAGTGAACCCGTACTTATATAGTGTCAGAAAGTTTATCCTATAAACGATATAGGATATGACAAACACTTCCATCTAGACACAATTTCTTCGTTGTGTCTCATGAGATTACAGACCAAACTACAAGCCCTCGTTTATCAGTATAAAAATTTTGATGCTTTCTCTATTTCAATCTTTCAAAAATGTGAAAACAATGCCGCCACGGTAATCGTGCTACAAAAACAAATTTCAAAACAAGAAAATTAAATTCACTATTTTCAACATTTTATATGTTTAACTCGAAACTGCGATGGTTGCTTTTCCCTTGTTAATTAAATCGAAACATTTGTGATTATTGACGATAAACGAAAAACATGACGCTGGCTTATTTTCTTCTTTTCTTCCCATTTCGTCTTCCACTTCGATTTTCTTCTCACTCCAAGTTCTGCAAAAACACAAAGATCGCGATCAAGAACTCACATTTTAAACACATTTTCATTGTTTTCATTAACTTCATTTTCGCAAAACTGGCTTTACAAAACGGATTCGTGATTCTTTATTTTCAACAAAATTCAAAGACAAAACGATTTTCCTCGAAAAACGAAAAACTAAATATTATACTACATCAAAATTTTCATATTATTAATTTTTGATAGCTAAAATTTTCAGAAACTAAACGCCTAAGCATCTCTTCTGAGATAAAAAGGCCAACAAAATATACCACTATATGTCGGCCTGGGATCGCCTATAATACCATTTGTAACAACCCGATCAAAACCATATGTATATCGTTCTCTTCGCCAAATAAGACTCTATTAGCTTTAAAACACGTTTATTGTGCTAAAAATAAATTTATACTCTCTATATAAACGTTGGGCAGTTCTTTCCCTTTATCCGAAATAACAGGATGCTGATAAACTCGTATCATGTATCACACTATATTCTTGGCTGGTCAACTCGATACCACTAATTAAATTATGAGAGATCACAATCATCTCAAATACATATTCGGTGTTTCAATTACTCTTAACCATAATTAGTTATTATTATAACATTTTATACCGTACCAATATATTTGATTCGGTTGTATAAAAAAATAATCGAAATCTAACGGTGTATGATTAAAAAAAAAAGTCAAATATTTTACTATTTTACGATATCATAAAAAATTTTCAAGATTTTCGATCGGTAAGTTTAACAGTGATAGTGATTGATGCTAGGTTGGAGCAACAAATTTGAATTGATAAAAGAAACGAAAAATTTGCGACATGTTTGTTTTACATTTTTTTTTTTAATTATTTATTGTTTTGAGAATGTATGAACATTGCTTAAAAAACCATATAAAACACTAAGGTCAAGTTGATAAACTATTTAAATGCTCAAAACCATCAAAACGAAAATTTAAACGGTTTTAATTTTTCACATGTTTCATAACAAAATTTTGTGTGTTCAACAAAAATTTTAAACGAAAAACTGGTTTAAAAATTATAAGAGGTAAAGATCTATTTAATACTTGAATTGTAATACTTGGCCAACAAAAAAAATTAAAATTAAAATAAATCGGTTCTCAAAAACTTTATAAATAATATAATATTTTGAAAATATCTCTTGGTTAGTTTGGATAGTTTTGAAGTTTAGATTCTATTGGTTATTTTTTAAACATATTTATGTCTTTTGATAATATTATTAGAATAAATATTTTTATATATTTTTTAAACATGTTATTTACAATAATTAATAATCAGAAATAAAAACAAAAAATATTATTAAACCTATTTATTTCTGGATAATAATAAGCTTAAATAACAATACTTTGGGATAACACAAAAACTAGATTATATGCTTTTTAAAACGTTTTTTAAAAATAAGAACCAAAATTCCAAAGAGGAAGGGAAAGGATAATGAATAAATGGGTACAGAAAGGTGAAAAGGAGGATAAAGTTTTTTTTTTTTTTTAAAGAAAAAGGAGGAAAAAGTTAAGGGATATAGAATTTGCAGGTTTCATGTTCTTGCATGTGCCAATGTTTCAAGGCCCACATGGGTGCACAAATTATTCACCATTATCATATTTCTTGGCCCCATAATTTCATGACTTTTTTGCACTTTTTTTTCTATTTTTTTTCTATTTTTGGGATGGTGAAGTTGTGAATTATTTGAATTTTTGTTGGATCCGTTGGGAATCTGAGAAGTTTAGTTTTGTACTTCGATCCCACACTTGGGAGTGGTGGATAAGGTTCTATTTCTATCTTTGTAATATGAAATTATTAAATTAAATAAATAAATGAATTATTTGTCTTGACCACACCATGGTATTTTGTTTATACCCTATTGACCAAAGTCCGGATACAACCCCGATAATGACTTATATTACATTCAGACTAATCCTTATACGAGTCAAGATGAATAACAAAGACGGTAGACCTCCATCATATAACGTAATTGTATTTATCTACCAAACTCGATACTCATTAATTAGCATATATGAATCTTTAATCATTTCACTTACACGCCTAATAGATTTGTTTTTTTTTTTTTTTTTTTGAAAGAAAAACTATAAGAATGTACCTTTAGAAAAGTAAAATGGATAAGATTAGTAATAATCTTCAAAGTTAATATTTATTACATTTTTTTAAAAATTTGACAACTAATTTTTTTAATCTATAGTACCAATGCCTTTCAGGCTTGTATAATTTGCAGTTCTATTTGCTTTTCTCGATGCATAATGACAGTTATACGTGGCTTAAGACAACTTTAAAATATCCTTCATTAATAATCTAATATAAACTTTACTTTTGGTATCTGGTTTTATTAATGAGAAATTCAAATTATTTACTATTATATAAAAATTAAAATAAAAAAATGAATTTAATGTAGCATATAAACTTAATTATAAGAAATAAATTGCTACTGTTATCGTTCCGTGCTATTTCTGTTTAAAACCGGATCGAACTCGCCTGGCCGTGATCGATGACCTTCTGGCCCCTGGCTTAATCCGATTCGAGACCATCGATTCTCGTTCTCTAATCACAGATCGAAAAACTTTTTCGATTCACCATCTGCTCGATTTTTAAGCAGACCAACGCGGATTACATTTATTGGTGCAGTGCCCTAAGGAAGGGGTACTGCAGCTCCAGTGGGCAGTGGCAAATGCTGATCAATACATTTTATCTGTAGAAGAGCATTTAGTACATTTGTCGGAGCCTTTGTGGGCCAGTACTTCATGCTTCCATTACAGATCATTTATGGGGCCTTGAAATTTAACTTATGGCCCATATCCATACATAAATGGGCCTAACCTATTCCCTTAACCATCAGTGGGCTGTACTTTCAAGAGGCCCACTTACTAATTAACAACACTCATCATATCAACTTTCATCAGTAGCCCGGCCCATAGGCCCCACTAATGAAAAATAGGCCAATTACTTCATTTATTGTAGGCCCACAGGCCACATCAACATCACAATAAAAAAAATGAAATATTTAAGATATTATTTTATATTTACTTCATTAAATAATTTGTTAAATATAAAGCATGTCATCATCATTGGGAAAGATTATGACAAACAATTTCTAGATATTTATTTTTATATCATATAGTTATTGATTGATATATATGATAAATGTGACTTATCCATTTAGGTAGTAGCTTTGTTAGTGAGATCAATTGTAGCAAAGTCACCATATTCATATTGTCAATAGAGGAAATCATTATTATCCTTGAAAATTCTTTCTCAAAATATGGGATTAGAAGGATTTTTTTTTTTTTTTTTAAGCTAATAACTTTTAATCTGATATAATAAAGCTATACCATTCGGCTGACATGCCCATATGGTTATTTTAATGTTGATCTTTCTAGAGTTGAGTTAAGGAGCACGTAAATGAAGGGTCTCTTTTGATGATTTATTTTGTGATATCAAACTCTATTTTTAGATTATAGACTTGAACATCGACTTTAATCGGTTAAATTGTCAAATAAGGGTATGTTTAGTTTGGATTTTTTGATGTGTTTTGTTTGTTTTAAAAGAAGAAAATAGAAAAATTGAGAACAAGTTTAGTTCATGGTTGTTTTTACAAAAGTGTAAGAACAATTGATTTAAATGACAAAACATTTTTCAAAGAATAATAAGATGGTGTTGTTTGTTTTTAAAAACTTTCTCAAAAAACCATTAACAGCCGGGACGTAAAATGGAGAAATTATTCTTGGTGATTATAGAGTGTTATTGAGTTAAATACCTTGCATGAAATCTGACACTAAAAATATCTGTCTGTCTAAATCCATAGATTATTCTGTCTACAGTAGGAGGAATGGAAATTTGTAAAACTCTGTCTCATGTATTGTAATTTGAGGTCTCTAGAGGCTTAAGATTACGGGTTAATTGGGAAGAAATACTAACCGTCTTACCTATATGTTTGATGATATAGAGAAATTTCCGTATAGGAGTAATAAGACAAATAAATATCAAATGTGGACAATTTTCATGTCACTTTCCATTTAATTTATGCTTATTAGAATCATATAAAAATTATAATAAAGTCTCTCTCTCTCTCCCTACATGCCTATAAATATCATTAAAAAAAACAACAGGCACAGGGTCCATTTTTTCCTGATATTATTAATCGTTTCCTCTTTTGAGAGGTTAACGTAACTTTATTCCGTGACCTTATCCACTTCTTTCCTACGGTTTTATCTCCACTCAGATCTTATCCAATGCCATCATAGTTTCAGATTTCTTTTCCAAATAAAAACGTTTTATTTTGAAACCGACATATAAGTGCGATAATTGAAATTACTCTGCGTAATTTAGCCCAATAGTCTCGAGTTTAAGCGGCAGGTGTATTACATATTAGAGTTTCTGATTAACATGATCGTTTAGGCATATAGGATTAGATACATGTGTGATATGAGCTTTAAAAAGACACTTCGGGTCTCGAGATGGACGAAAAAACCTTTAATTTGAATTAAGATAGTTAGTGTTTTTAGGCACATTGTGGCAAATATGGGATCTTTTACATATGATTCTTTGAGGTGCAATTAGAGTGTTATTCCCACTAAAACGACTTCTACGTTTGTCTGTATACTCTCGAGGTTTTCTACCATCTTTCCCCTTGTTGTACAATCTTTTATTTAATTTGTATTATTTCCTTGTGAAAAATCACTCTAATTTGTTTTATTCGATGTATCAAAAGAATATCATTGGTGTATCATATACCAACAACATAATAATTATTATAAAAATATTGTTAACCTAAATTCTCAAATCTTCACGAAGCTAGGTTTTCATGTCGTGAAGTGTTTTAGGTTGCTGATAGGTTTTCATGTCGAGAGGCATTTTAAGTTACATCGGTGTTGCTAATCTTAGCGTTTGAAGTTGCTTGAAGGGTCGGGTTAGGTGGAATGTGATAAGTGTCGAGCGTGTATTCTGAAGTATGAGCAGTGGTGAGGAGAACCGGCGGGTGAGGCAGCATACGGCGATCTTACAGCGGAACACCCCTCCGCATCATCCGAGGCATCTAGTTTCTGTTTGAGAATGAAGGCCAGAAGCCCAGGCCAGTCGCATTGTCCGGTCATGCATGACGAACGAAGGCGCAGCGCTGTTGATGATGTAGGCAGTTAAGTAGTGGATGTAGATTAACACATGAATTTCTCGCAAAATCCATTCCCACGAAGCCCATTATACGTCAGATTTAGGCCTCTATTCTGAAGTGATAGGTTAGGAGCTAGTTGTGGAATGAAAGCGTAAGCGGACAGTACATTATAAATCGGCATCAGTTGTAACGAAGATATATGCAACTCTTCCTGCAACTCGACATCAATAAAAAATTCTTTGGGAAGCTTAAGCTTTTTCGGCCATTGCTTCAAATACCCATCTACATTTATTTACACTAAAAACTTTTGTAATACTTATTTTGAATTCACATACTAAATCATTTGTAAAAGATAAAAGCAAATTAGTCATTAGCATGGATTAAGGTGAAGAGTAATTTAGTCTTAAAATTGTGGTAGATTCGAGACAATGAGAAATGGTCGATGTCGAGATGTCAGTTATAGTAGTCGTTATATTGAAGAATTGGAGTTTTAGATATTTTAATCACTTTATTATCAAATTTGTAGGTTTAGTTAATGTTGATTTATTATATTAATACTTGTACCTCTTTCTTTTCATGTTTATAGTTTTTAGCAATTTGTATATTGAATATATCGATTTATTGCAGTTTAATCGATTTATATTATTTTTCTTTAAAAAAAAATGGAACCTTTCCTGGAAACTAAGAATTACATTTTGTATCGATTTTGAAAAATGTTTATATTAAGCAAGAAAAATAAAGAGCTTATGTTTGATTTACAATTTATTTTTTTAGAAAAACATAAAAAAAAAACATTAAATTTAAATAACAAAGAGTTTTCACAGAAGACCTTTATGACATTCTTTATGTTTTCATAAATTGTTCTAAAAAACAATTTTAAAAAACAACATAATAAACGAGACCATAACATTGCTTTCGTTCATTTTTTAATTTATTTTTGACTAAGTCAACGTAACAATTTTTGGAAAGAAAATTAATATTAATTTCAAATAAATCCAATCTATTAAAAGCCAATACGTGATAAAACGTTAGGATCATCCCTTGTAATAAATCGGTATAAATGCTATAAATATATTCGAAATAGTAAATTAGAATCATATCTTCCAGTGTGTATCTATTGATCGTAATTTGATATCTTACGTAGATTAAATATATCTTCTATTTGAATCATTTCGCTATAAATAAAAGCAATTTATAGCAAGACGATAAATAACATTACATCAATAAAATAAAGAAAAAAAAACCTAAATCTTCATTAAAGAACTATTTTATTAGGTAAGAAAATAAAAGAAAATGATTGAATAAAGTGAAGATTTCGAAGAACGATAAAAAAAAAATAAAAAAATTCTTTTATAAGAAAAATAGATTACGAGATAAAAATATTGAGAAAACGATGGAATGGCGGCTATGGTTTTTCTATCTTTATAACTCTCAAACAAGTTATTAACTATACAATCATTTACTTAAGCAATCAAGATTAATAGTTTAATACCAAGCATATTTGTTTGATATTGTCCCTCTAAAGATAGTTCACAGCATAAAAATGAATTTTAGTTGGCCTGATGATAGTGATATCAATTCTTAATAACAGATTCAATGTATTGGGAAAAGAAAAAATAATAATAGTAAAAATTAATAGATAAGGATGATGATATAGTAAATATTACAGGAAAAATCCAAAAACAAAGAGTCAATACTTCCCCAATTTTCAAATTTTTATTTGAATGAAATTAATCAGCTATATCATTTACATCAATCATACATATTACATACTTCACTATGTTTGTTTGGAAAAAGACTTGTGACTGAACATGAATGTATTTTTACACTCCAAAGACCAAAAACTCATCTAACTCAAATGCTATTTTACTATTTACTATTTTCTTCACTTTTTCATTTTATTTTTTAAATGTGATGGTAAGTAAGGAACTTTATTCTATTTTATGGGTTGTATTTATTGTGAATACTTTTTTAGGTGAATTTTTTTATTTATTGTAAATTTATAGATTTTTAGGTGAGATGGTTCGATTCTTTTATAGTTTTATGAGTGGTCTCGAATTCGAGGATTGGGAATGCAAGCTGTAGCTATGAAAATATGTCTTAAAGATATTTAAGATATCTTATTGTCTGATAAAAAAAAAGATAATATATTATGATTATATATTAACCATTGGTTAGATGGGGCAAAGGGAAGAAATCGGGTTTATATGGGAATAAAATATTATAATATTGTAAATATATATAGGAAAAATAATATAAAAATACGAATTTTGAAGATTTTGTATTAAAGGCTTAAAAATTAAGAAAATAATATAAAAGCGAATGAGCTTTGATTTTTTTATTGCGAATGGAGTCTCAAGCAATGAATTTATGCTTGAAATATGACTTCCATTTTACAATAAATAATCAAGTTTAAAGTTTTATGCTATTTTCTTATATATATATATATATATATACTTATGTATACTAACTTAAAATTTTATAAATTCTTAATATTTTTTGGTTCTTTATAATATTTTTAAAAAATAAAATATAATCCCTAAATAAGCAGTCTCTACATATTCTTTAAAAATATAATTTTTTAAAATATTAAAAATATAAAATTAAAATAAATGAAATAATTCAAATTTTATAGTTGTAATATTTTATAAACTAATAGAGGAAATATAAACTGGGCAATAATTAGAATATACAATAATACAAATTTTATGTAAGAAAATTTTAATTCAATTAAATAAAAATATGTACTATATATTTAGGCAGTAGTCAAAAGTAATAAATTATAAATTTGAATATAAAACGTGATCGAGTAATACGATCGCGTCGGATCACTTGAAAAGTGTGAGAGTGATCACTTGCAAGTTAAAGGAGTTCTACCGACATCGATTTGAAATTAACTAGATTTGATTTTTAGTGAGAACGATAATCTTTATCGATGGTGTGTTTTTTATCGAGGTCGGTCGTGGTCGAGATGGTATCTGGGAATGATTATCTGAGAAAATTTCGATCTTGCAGAGATGGATCACGAAGTGAATGTTATTCGGAGTGTGAGTCACCCATAATGAATATCGTCTATAAACGTTTGGTTTTTTAAGAAATATGAAATGATATGATCTCCCTTTGTGCATTACTATATAAAGGTATAAATGGTTCAGGCTTAGGATTCTTACGTTTATTTTGTCGATATTTTTGGATTAGAAACTTTGATATATGGCTCAAGACCCCATGTGATCACATAGACCCCCAAGTCAAGTTTGAGTACTTTCCCTGTGAAGTGTGCAAGAAAAAATTATATATATATATATATATATATATATATATATATATATATATATAATATAAAATTAAAAATAAACATAGAAAAATAATCATTTAATCACACTTGACCATGGATTTCAATCATTTATAAATTTACTTCAAATTCCCACCAAAGAAGTTGGATTTTTAACCACAAAAAAAAAAGAAAAGAAACGGAAACAGACATTAATTTCAGAATTAAATGGTTTCAACCACAAGAATAGTGGGGTCCGCACCGAGTGCTAAGGCTCTGTTTGGATTCAGAGATTGCTGTGACTTGACATCAAAGGTGATGCTGATCATGAATGAATGAATTAATTAAATAAATGGTTTTTGGGGAAAATTAAATTTAGGACTGATTGGAAATTAAGGAAATGGGAAGAATTGACAGAACATATTCCCATGATAAAATTTTGGAGTGTGAAAGAAAAAGGGGGAAAAAATGAAAAGTGTAGTCATTTCCCTCCAAGGTTGCTGCACTTTCCTTTTCCTGACGTGGCACTGTCTGTTTGGGAGGTGGAATTTCTCCAGGAAAATCATTTCCTAGTATTAGGGCTAGCCTTCCTTCATTTCTTTACCCTTTCATCTGTCTTTTCATAATTTTCCACCACTGTTACTGTTTACTATTTACTGCCCCTTTTTTCCTTTTCTTTGGAAAATGCCATTACGTACTTGTACCTACAGATTTTACTTTTTTCTATTCCTATCAAATCAGCCATTTTTTACCCCATGTTAAAAACACTCATTTTTGTATCTATTCAAAAAAAATCATCATTTATTCTCATTTATTTATATTAATGTTTCAGATAATAAAATATATTCAATTCAACAACGATAAAAAATTGAATCATGATAGTTAATATATTATAATAATTAATTGATTATTAAATACATAGATTGCAGGACCCAATTAATTATATTATTAACATAAATATTAAGTCATTCTTTGAGTTTATAAGAAATTTGATTATGTATTTTAATCATTACATTACTTCTTTACATCAATAAAATTATCAATTTAAAAAAAGCATATATCATACTATTTAATTGATTATAATTTTTTTGACAAATGAAAAGAAAAATATATATTTTAATGTTTAGTCAATTTTTTTCTCCCAATTATACAAATCCTAATATCAGGATCAATTAAAGAGATTAGTTATGACGCTATTTGTATTTAAAAAATATATTTTATTAATAATAAAGAGGATGTCACACTTTATAAAAAATATGTTTATTAGTTTACTAATAAATGTGTACCATAAGGGTATTAAATAAAATAAAAAATAGAAACTAAATAGATAAAATGTCTATGTTTCTTACAATTGTAAATGTAATTTGAATGTTTTTTTTTTTTTGAAAATATTAATTTTATTTTTAAATAAACTTTACCCCCACCTATTACCTATGTGAGATAGAGAGACAGACAGCACCACAATAACTCCATAGACACCCACCAGCTTCCACTAAATAGAACGAAATTCAACCTCCAATAATAAAGTCTGATGATTCCATCAAAAAATAATAAAGTCTGACATACTAAAATATAATGGCTACACCAAATCTTAGCCTCCCCAAAAAACAACCATCTCTCCCCCTTATCTCATAATTAAAAATTTCGACAAATACAATGTCTATTTCATGATTTTATTTCGTCCCTTTTCTATTTTCTCTTTTCAAAAAAAAAATTAAAAAAAAAAAAAATATATATATATATATATATATATATTTTTTGATATATAATAACTATTTTCGAGGATAAAATGATTGGACAAATGTCCTAGTGGAATGGGAGTGTAGCGAGAGAGGGAGCGTGGTCACTTTTAAGTGAAGTGGATAATAGTACGATATGTTCAGGGTTTAGGGATATTTTGTAATTTAGTCATATATAAAATTAGCCTCAAATATTATTCTATTTAACCATTTTCGAGTGAGTTTATTGTTCTCATAGCATATATTACTGAGATGCAGCGTAAAATTTGTATTTTTCTTTGTTTTTTTACTTCGATTTTACCATCGCAAATTTTTTTTTAATTTCTACCATCTATTCATTTAATATATTAGGTCGAAATAACTCGTTTTTACAAATATTCAAATATAGATCTTTCATAGTCCCTTTCCACTATTTTACCATTAGAACCAAACCTCAAGATTTAGTACCGTCAAGGCTAAAAACATACAAAACCCATATATTCATTTTGTTTATTATGTAACTTATTTTTACAAAAGATTTCTTTCGATCTCTAGCTGTAATCCCTTCTCATATTTTATCATTTAGACTTCAGGTAATCAGAGTTAGTATGGACAAGGCTAAAAACATAAAAAAACCTCACTAAAAAAGAAAAAGAAAATTGTGAGATGTTATAAGATTATAGAAAGGTAGGGACTCAATGATAGGTAAACATATGAAGTAAAACTTAGAAGGAATTAAATGAATTGATCTCTCCCAAAATGATTTTAGTAGATGAGCTTTCAATTTCAATTTTATAGAATTGATTGAGTACCTTATCACCTTTAATAATAATAATAATAATAATAATAATGTGATTTCAATAGTAACCCTTTTCATCTCCCCCACCTCCTCATGTTCCCCACAACCAAACAGGGGCAATGGAAAAAGCTTTAAAATTCTCTGCTAGATGTCTTAGGGTTTCAAACAAAACAAACATATTTTGTTTGCAGTCAAAATCATGGAAATGACTTCACAATGAAACATTTCATAATATGAAAAGCTACTGTTACTACTTCCCTTTGGGTGGTTTTCACCATATGATTGTGTTTTTTCTTTTTCAAAAATATTTTTATTTTAAATGTTATTAAAAAAAATGTTCATTGGTCGAAAATGCTTGGACTGGACTTATTTCCCTTTTTTTTAAAAAAATATTATAAGAAGTTATATAAACTGTTTGTTTTTATTTGAGTTTAGCTTTTTTTTTTTTGTAAAAATATATAATTTATTTTGAAGCATTTTAAAGGTTGGAGGTGGGGTTGAATAAGCGCATGACACTATTAAATTTACCCAATATGAATTTGACACGTTTTTTGAGTTTGATTAAGTGTAAGTGTTTAAGTTAAATTCGTATTTCATCTTTTATATAAATATTTAATAAATAGGTTATATTTTGTTATTAAGTATAACGTGAATTTGATCGTATTAACATATTTAATTATTATATTAATTAATATTTAATTTAAATTAACTCATTTAATATATTATTTAGGTTAAAGATTAATGAATTAATTATATTTTATATTATCAAAACAATAATCGAATTATACATACCCAGCATTATCACTTAACTAATTAGGATTGTGAATACGATATAATATTTTTAATCGATAACAGTCAAATCTGAATTTGATTTACCACCATAAGGTTAAACAATGGTTTTTTTAATACCAAAATTAAAAAAGGTTGTTTTAAAAAACAGGTCGACCCTACATGTTTTCTAGCGAAATGTCTCTTCTTCCAGAAGAAAATCTAACAAAAAGATGATGAAAACTCATAGGCATGATCTCTTTCATTGTAGAGCATGATCGTCTACAGGACCCACCCTTAACAATCATAAACTCAGTCCACCATCAATGACCCATCTAATGTTTCACTTCGCCGTGATTGAATCGAAAAATTATCGATTTATTGGTTAAATAAATAATTTAATATAATTCAAATAAAAATAATTATAAATTAATTTGATAAGTTTTTTTTTTTTTTTTAAGATAAATAATTTGATTGATTATAACTAACAATACATTGATATAAATATGAAATCGCTAAAAACAATATATAATGAAATAAACATTTAGGTTAATAGTATAATACTTAAACTTATATATTTGATAATTGAGTGTACATATTTAATATTATTATTATGAGTATAATACCTTTGACTTGAGTTATGAAACATAATGACGATAATTGATTTGATTTATTGTAACACAATTATATATCTTTCTTTCGTTTGAATTCTTCAAAGCAGCGAGTAGATGCGCCACCAGCCAATGAATACGTCATTATCTTTTGAGACCATCTGATCGTCAGGAAATCCAGTCAATACGATACTTGGCCGTGAGTATAAGCAGCTGCGATAATTATACGCGTATTAAGATGATATTAAATAATGGTAAAATATCTGATACATATGAAGAATCATTAATTAAGAAAAAAAGAAGATATAAATTAGATATAGAATGGTAATTTTATGTAAATAATGATAAAAAAATTATTCCTAATTATTTAAAGAAAATAAGGCTAACAGATGAAAAAAAAAAGTTAAAGATTTAAAAAAAATAAAAGATCCAACTGTTCTTACAACATTGGCCCCACCTCAACGTGGTATATCGATCGTACGTGTCGGCTGGCTGCATTTAAGTCTACACATCAAACAGCTCGAACTCCATTAAACATCCGCCCACCACTCCATAATTGCTGGTGTACCTCACCAATCATTACCTGCCACGTGAAAAAGTCAAGAAGTCAAATGGCTTTTTTGTACTACGCTAATATTAATGTTTTTTTCTCACCACGGTTTGAGTTTCAATGTGGGCGGTTACGAATTACGCGCCCGATGATTAAACGCCTGCTGCATGATTGGATTATTGACGTCATTCTATTCTGATGATCCTCTATTGCCCCTGAAATTCATTTAATAATAAAGCTTTGATGCTTTGAGAAAATATATTAAATAACAATAAGTCAGTGCACTCAACGGTTTCAGGAGCAGGGAAAGCGCGATAATGAGGGTGGGCTGCAAGTACTCTAGATCTCTCCTATACTTTTCCCCTTTTTTAATTACTTAGGATTTTTTCCCTATATTTTTCATTTTGTTTTAATTATGTATATTTAAAGTTTTGTATTTATTTTTCGTGTTATTAACATTTTATTCTGACATTTAATTTTATCATAAACATTTATAATATGGTATTATTCATTAAATACTATTATAATGACTATTTATGCGATAGTTAGTTGATAATATAAGATTAGATTAATCGAAATATCAATTATGATCGTCGATATATTGAAAAGCATGAAATTATAAGATTTTATCTTTTAATTTAATATATTATTTACTTGAATATTATTTCTGTTTTTTGTGGGTTTTTATCTCTTTTCTAAGTATCTTATGTTGAAGTTGTTTACGGAGATTACAATCAATGTAATACTTTATTAAAATATTGATTTATTAATGAAGTATGTGTTGTAAGTATATCTTGATTATTATCTTTGATTGGTTCTTATTCAGTGATAATTAGTTTTAACAGTTTTATCTAATGGTTAAATGATCTTGTTTAAGGTTTAGATGTGTGTCTAAATAGATATTTATTCAGTATATAGAGTTTAGATATTGGAGTATTTTATTGTTTTTATCAGATATATGAGCTTTGGCAGGATCATTTTTCTTCATGAAATGTTGGGCATCTCTAAGATTGTAACATTTTTTATTATTATGTTTATATTTGTGTGTGGCTGCCTTGAAGAATTAAAATTTATATTTTTTATCAAAAATGTTTGTTTCTGTGATTTTTAGTTAGTTTCAAGGGTTGTTTGATGTGGCTGCGGTGAGTGATATACGTGTCAGGATTTAGGAGAGAGCTTTGACACGTGGCTTGGGGTTCATTCTGTTTAAGGTGGTGCTGTGGTGAATTACTAAAGCCCCAGTCTCTGGTAGCGAAACGACAGATGAGGAGGGACTGAACCGTCATTTAAGGCATTTTTTCGAGGATGTTTTCCGTCCTAGTACCTAGTGGTACAAACCCAAATAACAGTCAGTTCCGAGGGGTGGATTGTCAGGATGGGAGGCGTAGACAAAAGCAGTGCCATTTTATGGAAAGAAAAGGAAAGAGCCTTCAGCGTCAGAAAAGATTCAGGTGAAAGCCGACAAAAAATCTTTAATTATACGGATGAGTCAGATTTCAATGACGTGAATTCCCTAATTCTGATAAAACGGACCTCAAGTCGGCAGTAAAAAGACCATGCAACCATTGCTTTAATATCATTTCTCTATTTTACCCCTCAAGTTTTTACTCCCTTCCCTTTATTGTAAATGGTTATTTATTATTATTGGTTAGGCAGAGAAACTAAATCAATGATACTGGTTGGTGGAGGCAAAGGGTAAATATGTCTTTTGCCAACCACTAATAAAATAATGGGAGTCAAATCAAAGGTAGGAAAGGAGGATACAGGTTTATACCAAAATAATATTATTTACAAAAAATAATAATTTAGCACATTTTAAAAAAAATAAATATCAAATCAGTAGCAAAAATCATATTGATGTCTATAATTTTAATTTCAGACTTAAAATTATAGTCAATAATTATAAATTTAAATTATAATCAACAATTATGGGTTTAATTTAAAAAAATTAGAAATAATGCTGATCTCAAATTCTTATTTTGAGTGAGCATTATTAGTTTGGTATTTTTTTTCGTCTTACAAGATGGATATTTAAAAAAAGTTTTATTTGAAAATAAGAGCTTGGAGATTATTTAAATAAAATATTTAGTTCAAAAACATTAATTTTATATTTGTGAATATGATGTCTTTTTGTGTTTTCTTCCAAAAATATTTTATTTTAGATATAATAAGATGAGTATTTTTGTTTCAGGTTATTTTTTCCAAGAAAATAAGATGCTTGTTTTTATCAAGTCAAAACAAGTCAAATTTAAAAATTTAAAATTTAGCTTGTTTTGTTCAACTCACTCTTTCAATTCTGAGGTAGGATGTAAGTATCATTTAATCAGATCACATTAAAAAAGAAAAGAAAAAAAGAAAAAAGGAAAAAAAAAGGAGGTCCCAGGGGTGACTGCAAGTTGACAAAATTAAGATGGGTTACAGTGGATGTTTCAAATTGCAGAGTCTGCTTTTGGGGGTGGGAACTCAGTGGAGTGGAATCAGGTGAGTCAGTGAGCGGCAGGATATGTTGTGCACAGCATAACCCTGGGTGGGGTCAGCGAGTTAACCAGAGTTAGAACTAGGAGTTAAAAAAACAAGTGGTTAAGCACAACCACAAAACCGAGATTTTTATTATCAACACTTTCAACAGTCATCACTCCTCCATCATCATCATCATCAACAACTCAAAATTTTTCTTCAGCTCAAAAAAAAAAAAAAAAAAAAAACAACCCCAGCTCAAAGTTTTTTTTTAAAAAAATTTGAGTTTTATTTTTATTTTTTCGTTCTTATTTTTGAAGGTTTAGGGGTTTGTGTTGGTGTTGGAATTTTGATTTTTGGATGGGTGGAAACCTAATGAGGGGTTTGGAGTTTGAAGTTATGGAGGTAAGTGCTGTTGCTGATACGGCGGCTGGCGCCGCCGTGGGTGGCAATTATGAAGAGTCCGGAAGCCCGGAGAACGGGGCATGACGCGATCCAGCAGGAAGGGGTTGTCGTTGACGAACAGGGTGCTGGAAGCGCCGCGCCGCACAGCCACCACCACCACCGCTTCGCCCGGCGGCGCAGGTGGTGGTGGCGTACGAGAATGTCTGAAGAACCCGCGTGGCAGGGGCCACGCGTTGGATGGGTGTGGCGAGTTCATGCCGTCGCCCACCGCCACCTCCGCCGACCCGACCTCGCTCAAATGCGCAGCCTGCGGCTGCCACCGGAACTTCCACCGCCGGGAACCGGACGACCCGCCCCCGACGACCCACGTGATAGAGTACAAGCCACCGCCACCAGCCACCGCCGCCCCCACAGCGGCCGCGCAGCCCCAATTCCCTGTCTCCGCCGCCGATCTCGTCCTCCTACTACCCTTCTTCTGCGCCCCACATGCTGCTCGCCCTCTCCGCCGGCATCTCCGGCCCCCCGGAGAACGCGCCTCCCATCTCCTCCTCCCCCGCCTCGGCCGGCTCCAATGGGCAGGCCCAGTTTCCCGTACCCAATTGTGGGGCAGAAGGAGAAGATGCTGGAAATTCGCGGAGAGAGTCAGGTGGAAGATGCAGAAGCCCAGGACGAAGAGCTGGCGACGAGTTCTGCAGTAAGAGTCGGCGTCGACAAAGGAGTTCTAAAGGTTTGATTGCAACAGCAAAGAACACCTTCGAGGGAAACGGGACACGTCAATGGCGGCCAGACCAGTCTCGACGACAACAACGGCAATCACGAGAACGAGGAACGAGAACGACAGCAACACCCTCACGCCATGGAAGCCAAATCCACAGCCACATCAACTCCAATCCCAACAGCAACACAGACCCAGACAACAACAACAACAACAACAACGATACTACCACCACTACTGCACATCTCGCCACTAATGGTTCTTCTTCATCTTCTTGATCTTCTTCCTTCTCCCCCACCAGTCATCAATAAGCATTAGATAATAGAGATTAAGAACTGTATTAGAGTTTATTAATTAGCTATTTCTTTTTCCTTTTTTTTTCTTTTACTTTTTTTTTTTAATTTTCCTTGTTTAGCTTTTATTAATGATGCTGAGGATATAACCACGGTCTGAAAAAGGGAATTCATTTTGATAATTTCCTTTCCTTTCTTCTTTTCTTAATTTCTTGTTTGCTTGCTTTCTTCATATATTTCCTCTTAATTTGTCTGCAAATATGCTGTTGGATAACTCTGCAACTCTCTGCTTTGGGATTGTTCTTCTTCATTTCCTACACACTATAGCAAAAGAGAAGGTTGTTTGTTTATATGTCTGAGAGCAGGAAGCAAAAAGTAGTGTAGTTTCCCAATATTCTAATGCATTATGATCAGTTCCTCCCTTATACAAACACTTAGAATATTTTCAGCATTTTTAGCAGCTTATTTTATGGAGTTTATGGTATCACCTTTTTTATTCAATCCCAACTTTACTGTTTTCAAGTGTTTGGGCATTTGGGAGTTTGGCTCTGTATACAAATTTGGAATTCCTTTCTAAGTTTTATTTTATTCCAAGTCACTGTGAATCTGTAATGAGGACCATATAATATAATATGTATTACTATTTTTAATAGTATCATCAATCAATCATAATGTGGGAATTAAACCTAATAGTTAATGGGGATTTTGGGTGTGTTTTGTTTTGTCTATGGTTTTATTTATTTATTTATTTTACTTTCCTTTTTGAGGGAACCAGAGTTGATAAATGAATATTTAATGAGATGACGAGAGGACCACTGACCATTGTCTCATGGCCATACTGATATGGGGGGTTTGTTTAGGGTTTTGTCATTGGTGAAGTCAGTAATCTTGTTTTATGGGGGGCTGAGTCTTGTATTATAGCCTCAAAGCCAACAACCACCCCGGCATGGGTCTGTGGATTTAGAGAGATGGTATAGCTGGAAATGTGGGACCCTTAGCCAGCTTTTAGGTTTTTGCCCTTTTGGTCGTGTATCCATGGAAGACGTTTTTAAGCCATGTCATTTTCAGACTAATCTTGGTACGAGTCGAAACAGATCATAAGATAGATAAAGAACCCAAGTCACATAAAAATTTATGAATTAAGTTAAAAGATTTTAATCTTACATTAAATGTTTAAGTGGTTATTCACATTCTGAGGTGGTAAAGTTTTATCGTATAAACGGAATTGTGATAGCAGGAACAGACAAGCTATTGATTAATCTAGGAAGGTCGAGATGCAAATATCTTGCCAAAGGGGTTGCTTTAGGTTTTCTAATCTGAAGGGAAGGCGTATCATTAGGTTCTTTTTTTTTTTTTCTGATTAAAAAAACCAACCGCCAATCATCTTCTGAATTACTCAAATAATTTAAAAACGAAAAAGAAAAGAAAAGTAGATTCTTGGGATAAGATCTCTTTAGTGAAGTTAACCATGGCCTTTAGTGTTGGATATTTGGGCATGTATCGGCTATGATTTGGTATTAAATAAAAACAAAAAACCCAAAAAAGAATTGAAAAAGAAATGAAACCCATTTTATATTTAGGAATCGAGAAAGAAGGGTTTTTGTTGATGGGGGGGGTGTGGTTCCAATAATTTAGTATAATTCTAAGGTTTATAGCTGTTATCCACAGCAGAGAGCAGAGAGGGTATTGCATGTGCAATAATGAAGTACCAAACTGAAAGAGTAATAATGGAGAAATGCATAATAAGGGAGTTGGAGTTGGGTTTAGCGAATGAAGATTAAACTTGGTGCTTTGGATTTGAGAGGCAGCTTTCTATTACCTACCTCTGCGTGGTGTGTTGGAGCCTTCCTGCCCCCACCACCCCACATATGATTAGAAATCTGAACTTAGTCTCACTAATTTGTTCGCCCCTCACCTAAATAATTGGAGTGTATTTTTTCATGATTGTGAATGTTCATCTGCAGGTTCAAACTCGATTAATTTCATAGAGTTTTGGGATTGGTAGGGTAAGTAAAAACGATGACCTTTAAATGACTTGAACCAATGAGCTAATGGTATTAGGTAAATCTCCTTTAATCTTTTATTAGATTCGAATTAGTATAATATAATCAAATTCACCAAATCGTAGATGATGAAACAGGCATTTGGAGTTAATGAACAATGAATCGAGTTCGATCTTATATATTCCCGATATTCTTATATTAATTTAGAATCTTGTAATTTCCGAAGTTTTATAACAATATATTGTAATGTGATTTATTTTGTTGTGTTTGATCGGATGCTTGTGTTGTCAGATGCGAGATCGATACTACTTGTCACGGATAAATCTGCTGAAGATGATGGAAAACAAACGTCGTGAGAAGATACGCAGCAGCCAAGTATCTGCAGTGAGATGAAGACGAAGTGCTTTGAAAAAACAAATGGCACAGATGCAGCTATGCTTAATAAGCAATTTATTGAGAAGGAAAATGATAGAAAGAGGTGTAGATAAGTGATTTCAAGTCAGAAATGGTCAAACAAATCATCCATCGTTAAAGGAAAATGGACTAGCAGAGAAAAAGTATTAGGGTTTACAACTCTGATAAATGATAGAGTCATTATTGAAAGATTTATTTATTTGTGATGCTTTGTGGATGTATACGAGTTAATTTATGGGCATAACCACTTCAATAGCAGAGCCATAACGATTAGCGGTCGATTAAATCTTCAATGACCCATAAGAGACTCAAACGGTCAGACGATAATATTTTAAAAATCGGGCGAAATGGTCGAACATGATTAAGCGGTAGTAAATATATTATTTATATTTTTATTTAAATTTTTAAATATATAATTAATAATTTTAAGATAATGAATTATTACTTTTATATAAATAAAAGTATTTTAAAATTTATTTTGAAAAAATATATAATATTTAAATATGATAACATATTACAAATGGAACAAACTTATATATATATATATATATATATATATACTTAAGCATATTAATATATAATTTTGTTAACATTTAAAAATAATCGTAACGTGCGATGGTAGAGCAGTTCGCTATAACTTTACTCCGCATATTGAATCCAGCTGCGGGCGCGTAGTATTTGATTGAATTTTTAACAGTTATAAGCCGACGTTTATTGCTAAAAGCGTCGAACGGCGTCGCTTTTAAGCAAAAAAAAAAATTTACGAGCGATTTCTTTGAGAATCGTCAGTTCGTCGGTTGATCGCTCGATTCGTTAGGCCCATTTAGTTCGGTGATTAACGGTTCGTCGTCGATTCAAGCGAGTTTTCATTGATTCATTCTATGACGATTTTTTAATAATATCCCAGGTACATAAGGCTTATCGATCGTCCGATTTTAAAGCATTCACGTCGCTATATTTTATTCAACTTTCCATGTCTCATTTTCCCTCCTTGTCAAGCTCTTGCTTCTCAAGAAACAGGCCATGGTACCATCATTCCTCTGGCCTCTGCTGTAATTGTATACACTGTGGGTGGCGTGGGTTGTAACTTGGAACTCCGGAACTTGTATCTATCATCAGGAAATTTTATTCCTTAAAGACACAAGATTATTGATCATATATAGTAGCCCCTCACTCTCATTTGTTTCAGTGATCAGTAAAGATATTACTGGTAGATGTAATCAGAGGCTCCTGTATATGAGATTCTCTCATTGTACCAAATATATGCTTGTTTTGTTTTGGTACTTACAAAGAAGACACCCACCTATCTGGTGAGGTCTCACCTGCATTTTTTATTTTTATTTTATTTTTATTTAAAATTCCATTCCTTGTATTTTAGTTTTAATGGTATTTGTTTGTAATCTTATTGAACGGTCGAGTTGTCATATATATATTAGTGGCTCAGGTTTTGTGCATATAAGGTACCTTATCATAACAGTGTATCCACTTTCATATGGTTGAATGGGGTGTTTTTGACAAAAAAAAATTTTTACAGATAATAATGGTGTTTTTTAATTGATGAAGAGTTAGATATTTGAGATTCTTTTTCAAATGAACTTAATCAAATCACCAAAAAAAAAAATATTTTCTCTTAAAATTAATACATTTGCATTTATTTTGATTGGAGAGGGTTGAGTGCTAAACCTAGATGGATTTTGTGGAGATTATGATACTATGATGAAATAATCTTTGAATTACTTATCAATAAATGAGGATTAAATTCTTCTAAACCTCATGAGTACAGTATAGCTCATATAAACGAATATCACATTGATAATTTTATTTACAATAAATGAGGCCGTGCAGTACTACAACAAAAAGAGTACTATATATTACATTAAATGCTAATAAAGTTATTTTAAAACTAACATATATATTTATATAATATACAAATATCCTTAATTTTGTGGTATTCACAAATCAGGCCATAAAAGTTAGGTTCCAAATAGGAATAGCACTGAAGCGCTACTGTTCTTAACTGGTTTAGTAATAGGAAAAAGAACCAAGGCCATACCCATTTCAGAGACTGAATAATTTCTTTTTTTTGGATAATTTTCCATGTGGTGAAAGTGTGAAACTCAATTTCATCATATGGGCAAAACCCTATAAAGAGGAGGAAGGTGAGTTTCAGGTACAATATATGTTCCACACATGTAGTTCCATTCCAAACGTGATGAGAACCATACTTTTGATTAGTGGGGTTATCCATCATCTAAGTACTGTAAGCATGGGCTAATCCCTAGTTTATTTTTTGAGGTGTCAATATTATAATAGACTAATAGTATATAAGAAAAAAAAATGATAGCTATTGGGATTAATTGAGATCGTAACTAATAATTTTTTTTAAAAGGTAAAAAAAAAAGACTTAAATTTCATGTCGAATGGTAGTAGTTTAAAATGAATCGTTATAAATGATATTAGAATTGGTCGTTGATCGATCTTATTAGGGATACTTTGTCCTTAACATGTAATTGTGTGAACTAGGAAAATATGGTAACTCTTGTTTTTCTTCCTCTAGATTTTGGTGTTTGTAATTAGCAGTACCGGGTATGTATGATACGTTTAGGGTAGAGATTATTTTTGTAATTTGGTCATGTATCAAAGTTATTATAAATACCGTTCTATCTTTTGATTTCGTTGATAGTAAAGTTTGGCCATTGTGCCGGGTGTATGTATATTACCCACCACATTGTGGACGCCCACGTAAAATGTATGTTTTCTTCGTTTTTACTTGACTTTATCACTATTGTTATGCGAATCTGCAGATCAAATATCGTTATAAATAGTGTCAGAGTTGGTCATTGATCGACCTCATTAGGGATATTTTGTCCTTGCATGTAATGTCGTGTGGACTAGGATAAGATGAGTAGCTATTGTTTTAACTATACAGAATTTGTTGTTTGGATTAAGTGATAAAATTGTGACAATGAACGTAGCGCGAAACTGCTGTGGTTTTGCGGGTTTAGGTTATATCGTGTTTGGAAATTAAATCGTGTTGGCCCTTACTGATTTAATAAATAAGGTCGTAGTGTTGAACTACACCAACAATGAATTTGACATGTTTTGTATTATATTAATTAATTAACCTATTTGTGACTTATTTGTGTTAAATATGAATTATTAATTATAATTCATATTATTTTAAATAATAAAATTAATAAATATGTTAAATGTAATAAGTTATTTGTGTTAAGCATGGATGATTAATTATAATAATTATTATTTTAAATAATCAAATTAAATGAGTTATATTCGTATTGACCTGCATAACACGAATAATAAATGAATTGAATTTGGAGTTCTTAACGTAAACGTATTTATTATTCGTATTCGAGTTTGGATTGTGAATGTTGGCAGCGATCAGTGCAATGCATGGCTTAAAGCGCGGCCCGTGAGCGAGTGCTGCCTAGTTTGGATGTTGAAAGAAAGCGAAAGAGAGTGCGAGTGGGGTCTGTGCATTGTAATAGAGGCTGAGTTAGTAATTGTACTAAGTAGATTAGCTGGAAAAGTGGGATCTATATAAGTTTACAGAAGAAAGGTTTTAACCTCTGGCATTTGCATGGTTGATTGAGCATACAGTCTATATACCCTATTTAAGAAATAAAAGGTGAAAGAAGTCATGGGGCATAAATTGAGAACTTAAACCTATGGGAGGACCACACCTTTATTTACGACACCAAAATGAGTCATTACTGCACTTGTGGTTGTTGTGGTCCTGAACTATGGTGTTTTCTCGATTATTCATAGCAATGAGGATGACTAGCATGTTCAGTGTTTTTGCATCAGCCTCTTGTAAGAAAATTAAAAACCGAAACCAAACCTAATCCATTATGTCTTTATCATCATATCATATTTGATATAGGAGAAAATTTATGGCATTGTATAAGTATGAGTTTATCTTAATCTAGTGGACACGTTTTAAAAGCTGTGAGGGTCCCTTAGGCCAAAGCGAATGATATGTACATAGTTGCGTTGGGTCGTTATAAATGATATTAGAGTTGGGGAATCTTCTTAACCTATTAGACACGTTTTAAAGCGTGAGGCGGGTGAGCCGGGGATAATATCTCGTATGGTTGAGTCGGGATCGCTGAAATAGTATCAGTCGAGGCTCATACCGACTGTGAATGCGTTTTTAAGGTTGCAAGGTCTCTTGAGCCAAAGTGGACTATATTTATATGGTTGGGTCGGATTATTAGATAATATCAGAGTCGATCCTTGACCTCGGTGTGGGGGTCCCTGTATGAGGTGTTTATACACATTTGAGCGTAAGAATAAACTCACTCTTAGCACTAATAGATGTGTTAAAAGGCTGTGAGGGCCATTTGGCTGGAATAGACAATGTCTACGTAATTAGGTTAGGTCGTTCTGATACTTAATCATTCTAAATTATGGTATGTTTAGGTATGATCTGTTTTTCATAAAATTTTATGCTTCGGGGTATGTTTGATTTACATTTTAAAAGCGTATTTAAAATAAATAAAAAACTGGAAACAAAATATATTTTTATTGTTTTTTTTATTCTCCTTATTTTTGAGAACAAAAAACAACAGTTTTCAAAAACATTAAACAAACAAACCCTAATACTTTTAAAAAAAATTTATCTAACATTTGATTTTTTCTTTGAAAACACTTTTGATGAAAGAAGTGTGTCCAAGAAGATTGACAGGTACCTCCATGAGGGCAAGTTGCAGGTATGGGACTGCATTTTTTTTTGTGGGAACAATTAAGGAGAAGAAGAACCCAATGGTTGTCTAACCTTCGAAACTTGGTTGGGTGCAGCCTATTACTATTAGCCTTATTTCACACGCTGCTTTCTTCCCACCAGTGGGGGTTTAGGTCAATCTTTGAATGCTGGGGGCAAAGGGATTGTTCCCATTTGAATTAGGGGGACTGAATCTATATATTTTATTTTCTAGGATCTATATCTTTTGTGTGATTAAGTTGTTTTATTAGATAGCTTAGTTAGGTTATGTTTGACTTTTAAAAAAAAAACCAAGAAAGAAAGAAAAAGGTTTAATGTTTGGTTGAAATATGAAAAATACAAAAAAAGGAAAATGAATTAAAATAACACATAAATTTAATGTGATTTTAGATATATATATATATATATTTTTAGTTTTCTTTAAAATTTCAGTCAAATTTCCTAGAAACCAAACATGACTTTATAATTATGTGATATTGATGTGGAATTTGTGTTGTTGGTCAAATGGTTGGGAATGGTACACTAGTTTTATTAGTCTAATAAATGAACAATGTAATTCTTGATGATATTTGATATTAAAGGTTCTTGTAGTAACGCATTCCCGCTTCAGATATACTTCATTTTTAACTTAGGTTCCATTTATTTCTCTCTGGAAACCCTAATAGTCATTCTTTTTGATTTATCTTACAGACCTTTATTTGTTAGAGATAAGGGGTGAATTTTTGGACTGAAATAATCAATTCCATCGTTTTCTTCTCAAGATCCAGGTTTATTTTTTATTTTTTCCAATAAAGTGGTTTCATTAATCGGGGGGTTTGCTTTGTTTTTGTGTTCTTTGGTTTTTATCAACTTGTTCTGACGTGTTTTGTCAACGATTTATTTGCGGCGGATAAACTGCTTAAGCGGGTTTTCATGTTGGCCAGTTTATACTTAATGAAATTTCGATGAGTCATCAGATCAAATCATATTCATTGGTATGATATAGATCTGGAATTTTAGGTATTTTAGACATTTTTTGATTATCAAATGTGTAGGTCTTGAGGTGTCTTTTTGCTAATGCTTGGATGATCCATTGCTCGTTTAAAAGTTTTTACTTGCTTTAATTATGTATTTCTTTTCGATTATTGAATGTTAAATTTATCTTTTCAAAAAAAAAAAAAAAAACTTAGGTTCCACAAGTGTTAGTCAATTATGCCTCCTAATGTGTTATCAAAGCAAGCAAGTATTTTGATGTGAGTGGGCTTGTTTTGAGGCTTGGAATGGGCCTCATCCGTCCCTGTTAAGAACATTTATCCTTTCTTTCCGGCCCATTATGCATGCCCATGGACTTTCCATTCTTCTTATCTACCAGCCCATTCAACAATAGGGTTTCTTGCTCAAGTACTGTCTGTGGGTGTGGGTACATTTTCAATCTCTCTCTCTCTCTCTCTCTCTCTCTCTCTCTATATATATATATATATATATCAGTAATGAGACAAAGATAAACTTGTAGAGACCATAAAATATGCTTGGAGATGTGAGGAGAGAGATATATCCAAACAAGGAGCTGGAAAGATGAGATGTATGGAAACTCAACCAAGAATGTTTTATAAAACTTTTTGACATCAAAATTTGGAGTATCTATTACAGGATTCAACAAGCAGTTGATATTTTTAATCAATCAAAGGGTTTAGTACTGTTCTCAGCAGTTATATTTAGTCACATTCTTTGTGATATTTTGTATAGTATAGTAGAAACATTCTCTCATCTGTCCATTGGATGAAGTTATAATCATTCGAATCATATTAAAACCTTTGTGCACCTTTATCTGAATTACATTATCGATTTTTTATCTTTTGGAATTGATATTGTTTTGCATAAAATAAAACTTTCCATTAGTACAACAGCAGGTAGTATGTTCTCTACTTGATAAAGGTGCAATAATATAAAAATAATAGAAAATGATTCATTTATCAATAATCTCTCTTCTGAGATGTTTTCTTCTTCTGTTCCTGGTTTTGTCTTGGTAGTTTGTTCTTTACTTCTTGATAAAAGAAAAAAAAAACTAAGAAATTAATGATTCATTTATAAAAATCTCTTCTTTGAGATGTTTTCTTCTTCTCTTCCTGGTTTTTGTTTATCTTCTTTCATGTTCCTGGAATAAGATTACTCAAAAGCTCTATTGCCAGAGTCCATATTGAACAAAGAAAAATGTTCTTCCCGTATCAATTAAGCTACTAGCTATATGACTTGCATATTATCATATTAATTACACACACACACACACACACACACATATATATATATATATATATATATATATATATATATATATATATATATATATATATATATATATATGTATATGTACCTAGCTACTTTGTTCATCTCACCCTCTTTGGGCTGTTAGGAAAGTAGTGGTCTGATGAGGTAGTATCAGGCGCAGTTATAAAAGCACCCAAATAAGCATAGAAAGCGAGCAATTTAGAGAATCTTTTAAGCGATGTTATTGTAATTTTAAATCTTTGTTCTTAAGACAAATAAAAAAATAGAACCAAATAAGCACTGCGCTTTCCATACCCCACCCCCACAGAAAAAAAGGTCGTGGTGGAAACAATGAAAAAATGAGGATCAAAGCTACCCTTAGAAAATATCTAGTTAGTTAGGTATATATATGGCTGAGAATTCTAATTTTCAGGAATTCCCCTATATCCTAGATGAGCCATTGGTTACCATTTGTGCAGTGTTATATATCAACATTAAAGTCTCACAGATTCGACTATCATTTCACCAATTTTGGTAGTATTCATATACCCTAGAATCCTGCAAAGGGCTACTTCTGATATTGCTGATTTGACATCTACCCAATTCAATTTAACTCCTTACCACCCAGAAGGTTTGCTCCCTCCATACTTGGAGCCAAAATTAAACACTTCATTGCGGACACACCTCATATGGCAAATATCTTACCGTAAGATGATGAACCTAAAATTCTTGAATCCAAACACTTTATTGAGTGGCCGTCCACATGTACGTAGAAGGCGTCTTTAAGTCATATCATACTTAAATTAATTTTCATATGAGTCGAGATGGATGCATGGGAGGTATTCTGCGTATAATACTCTTGCATTTATAAAATTCAAACTTAAGACCTCTGGTTAAGTTAAGAAAGACTTCAATCATCTTATTTATATGTTCGGTGGATTGAATCAAACAAAATCAATAAAGTTTGGTCAAGTCATTTCCGGTTCCATATCCTATTATACTTTTACATTGCCAACGAAATTAATATTTTTAGGGTTTAAAAGGTTTGAGGGCTTTTTCCTTTTTGGCAAAAAAGAAAGAGGATTAGGAATAAAGTAATATCATCAATTAAAATAGATGAAGAAAAAGGGTTTGATTATAATTAACACTTGTCTAACTCTAGACCTTTCATTATAGTCCTCCCTTTTTTTGGTCGCTTAATTAATTATCAATTACATTATTAACCAAAGAGAGGAAGAAATCAAACTTTATGATATGAGTGGGTTTGTTTGTTAACTTAGGCTTTAATCAACTTTTAACCTTAAACACTATTTCCCATTATAACAACCAACATGATTAGATATGTGGGGGCCTCTTGCCTTGATAAAATACAAATTCATTTTTCCAAACAGATTAGATTAGAGTGCATTATCTAGGATTTAGGCATTGGAATTTTTGTCAAAGTGCCAGAATCCAGCACTTACCAATAAGTTGATGCTATACTAAATCAGTCAGATTCACTGATTAGCATTGCTAGAGACACTTTTCTCTGTTCATGAAAAATAATTCCCACATGTTCATTATCTCAAGATCCCCATGAGAAGATATGAGCCACATGAAAAGCATATCTTGATAAAATTATGTCCTGTTCTAAATTAATTAGTAGGGTTAGCTTAGGTAGAACTAGGAAAAAGGAATAAAACTAGGTAGCTCAATAACATGGGCTGATTGATTGATCAAACAAGGAGTGATTAAACAAATTAATAAGGCCATCACGTTTAGCTCATATTATAGAACATTCAATGTTGTAAAAAAATAGGGTATAAGGAGAGAACATGTTCCAAGTTCGAGTTCTAATGAAAACAGTTTATTACATTATAACTAAATTGTTTAGTTGTAAAAAAAAAAGAAAGTTCTACATTTCTAATATTCTTTTAGGGTTTTTGGTGTTTGGCAGGTGGATACTATTATATCACTTGGTTGAATGGTGCAACTTCATAATCTTGCTGATGGTAAAGTTTAATTTCATTTAGCTAGATTTCTTCTCTCCTTGGCTTATGTTTTTTTTTCAATGCATTCTCTAAAGATGGTATAAAGCTAGAAGCCTCATGATTATGTCGAATCCTACCCAATAAGCTAGGAAACCAAAGTAAGAATATGGCATAAAAGAGGCTTGTCTCTTCAAAACATAACTTAACCTTCTTTTATTTTCCTCCAATAGCAAAGAAGAAGAACAGAAGAGGAAGTTCAGTCAAGTCCATCATCAATCATGAAAGAAACCAAAACAAAAACGAATACAATCACAACAATCTCAAACTGGAAACCCCAACAAAGGAATGAAAACAATATCAGACAATTCTTTACAAGAACACACCATATATCTAGACATGTGTGGATGAATAAAAAACTCTATGATCTCCCGTTGCAGGAAGGGGAAGAGCATGGACACAAGACCTCAGTTTCGACTTCCCGGCGGTGGAAGTTCCGGTGGCAGCCGCAGGCGCACCGTAGGTTCCTGCTGGTTCCCTCTTGGCCGCTGGCCATGAACTCCATCCATCGGCGGCGCCTCCTCCAACGCCGGCGGCACGATTCTTCTGGCACTCTCCATATCTCACACACCTCACTGTCAAAGCTGAATTAGCTGATCTTCTTGATGTCTCATTTCTTCTCAGTATGACTTGCCGGTGCCTCATTCTACAAAACCCCAGTTCTTCTCTACCTTCTTCTTCTTCTTCTTCTTCTTCTCCAAACTCTCCAAGAAAAAAAAAAAAAAAAAAAAAAAAAAAAAAGAACCTTTTTATTATTTCACAGACCAGAATGATCAGAAACCTAGAATGCTTATTTATAGCCTGTAAGTTGTAACCCACTTATTTGGGAGTTAATCTTGTGCAAATTAATAGAAAAGCCCACTACTAACTTTTACTTTATTCTTCTTACTGTTAATTATATTCATCGAATGTCACTTCCTCCTGTAATTTAATCTCCAAAAAACCCTAGTGGTCTGATGTGAATTGGTGTCCAACTGCTCACCATCTCATTGTCCACTAAAGACCAAAAGCAATTCCCGTAACCAAGGAAAACCCTAAAATGATAGAAAACCTTTCACGGCCCATCACTGACTAGTCTCAAATAGAAAGACCAGCTAATCTCCCTTTTTTAATTTAAAGCTTCATGCCCCTAAATAGTAATGCCATTCTCTTACATTTTTCTTTTTGTTTTCTCTTCATAATATAAAGTTGGGAGAAAACCTTTGGTTATAGTTTTTTTTTTATTTTGAAAAACACAAAGAATATAAAAAATACTAAATTTAAAAAATATAAAGCAGTTTTGAATACTTGTATATGATTATTTATGTTTTCAAAATCGTTTTAAGAAGCGGAGTTTTGAAAGCATAAGATCAAATAAGGTCCTAAATTATTTTTTCCTTATCGTATGAACATGAAATATTGAGAACAAATTTTATATACATAATTCTTACTTTATTCTAAAATAAATGATATATGATCAAATCATATCTATTGTTTGGCATTGTATAGATTTCTAAATGTTTATTGCAAGATTATGTTATTGCTCACCCTTTGAACTATGGCACCAAAGTTTTGACTAGTACTTGTCCATTTAAACCATATCTTATGTACTCAATAAATGTAACATTCTTCATCTTAATAAATGATTTATGTTGTTTTGTTCTGATTGTTGCTAGGGGAAAATTCGTTTTTAGTTTCTATTTCTTCCATCTACCTCTTCATATACAACACCTTTAGAATTGATATATTATGATCTATGGAGATCTACCTTTGTTAGGAACCCTATATTACTCCATTTCCATGCCTTGAATTGTTAAGGTGATTGAAAATCAATTCTAAGCTCTCGAAATCTAGACGGCGAAAAATTGGATATTTAAAAACAATATAGATACCATAGAAAATATAGATTTATAGTAAAGTGTTATGTACCTTCGTATAGAATACTATAAAGTTATAATAAATCTCGTAAAATCATGATCTTTTACTCGATGACTCTTTCTTGTTTTTAGGCAATAAGATGGTGAAGATTTTAATGGTGGTGATTAATGTTCTCTCTTTGGACTATAGAAAGTGAATGGCATGATATGGAAATCCTAACCCCTAAAAAAGTATTTATAGACATCCTACTAGGCATAAATGCTGTAAAGTCACATGTATAGAGTTAGGTCCCACTTAATTTAGCCTAATCAGGTTTCTAAATATTAATTAACTCGATAGGGCTTGAATTAATCAATTAGCCTAATTCTGTTATATCACTCCCTTCTCCTTATAAAATCTTAGATAATTACTAAAATGCCCTTATATACAAAAAGTAAAACTAAAAAATCCATCAATCATAAACCATACCATCTATGACTCTGAGGTCAGAGTAAGGATTACTTTGATCCATAAAGTATTATTCCTCAAGAAATTCAATTAAATTCTAAAGTTAAATTCAACATCCTATAGAAAATCAACTATGTTTAATATCCCTTGTATAACAAAATGAGACAACAAGTGCTCGTGTCCGTATCTTGCACTACTATATACAATCTCAAAATGGGTATCTATAGTTTAGCAAAGGTGAATTAAAGCTGTTGCCTCGAAGCCATGAGATATCATTATATCTCTATTGCGAATACCTTTACTACTAGCTTCAATCATCTGTGACCCAATCTATAAGGAATATATAATTAACTTATGATCTCACTCAAAGGTTAAAACTATTGCTAACTCTTGCATCCATATTCTCTTAAGTTTGAGAGATTACATTGTATAATAACTTTGTAAAGTCATAACTACTTGGGAGCAGTATGTCTAGCTCACTGTAGGTCTTGTTCTTTATGTGGTTTCATACATGCTAGTGTACTTACGATGGGAAACTCGTCTTGATGGCTTAGACTAGTCATTCTTCCAATTAGGAGGTAGTGCGATAGAATTTCATTGAATTGCCTAACTCTATGAACCAACTGTGAACAAATCATATACTTGCGAGGAACTTGACTTAGATTTTTCATGCAACTCTTAATGCACCTAAATTAGGTAAAATGAAAGAGATGTTAAACCAAACGCATTATATAATATAATGCATGGAATGAAAATTATAAAAGTGAACCAGCTGGAATATCAATAAATGAATAACATGATTGTTATATCATGCCATGCTTTTTGGGGCTTTGTCCTAACAGCTTCAATACCATCTTTAAAAGGATATTGTATTACATTCACTTTTATGCCTACTCTAGAGTTACATGCTTAAACAAAAATATAAAACATTTCAAACCTTTATTACCTTCAAATCTTAAGTTTAACTTCCTCTAAAACACAACATTAAAGCTATGCAAACTGATTGGGGTAAAGAATCATACCTTCACATATTATGATCTTCTCTTTAATATAATCTGTAGAACCTCATGTCCCTTCTCATGAACAAGACATAATAGCTAAGTTTAAACACTAACGTATTATTTAAGGTGGACTTGTCCTCCTAGCACAAGCCCCTCTACTTATCAAATTTTAGGTGAAGCTTTTCATACCTATGTTTTTCTCCCGTAATTCTAAAAAAATAAAACCCTATTGGAACTTATTTTCCCCACACATTTGTCCTTATAATAGGATCAAGCTTCAATACTAGACCATTCCATGCACATTCCTTTACCATAGTCTCAATTATAGGGCTACCAATTTCTTAGCTTAGGATGTCATATCTTTATTTCTAAAAATGCTAATTTTTATAAATCTACCTTTCCTTTTGCAGAATGGTCCTCCATCTTGACCCACTTCCCATTTCCATCCACATTTCCTTAATTCATTTCCCTTAATGGTTCTTCCCATTTCTTCATGTTTCTTTACTCCTTCACAAGAACTCTTTTCTTTGTTTGTAAGTACAATTTTCAAATCACCCCACCTCACTAGCTAACACTTCTTACCCTGGTTTCTTGTTGTATTTCTAGCTCCTACTTCAGTCCCTTCACCTTACTCATTCACAAGAACTCTTTTTTTGGTTAAATATTCCAAATTTCCAGGAGATATCTGATCCAAGGAAATTTCTAGGCATATAGTTGTTGATTAAGCTTGAAACCGATTGCTTGCTTACCTACCCCTCCTCTCTCATAATCAAGATCGAACTTATCCAAGAATTATTTCAAAAATAGCACACAACTATGTGCCTAAAACTCATTTAGTTGTATATATATATATATATATATGCCTGAAACATTAGCCTCTTATTAAAGTTGTGTATCAAAGAGTGAAGAATAAATAGACGTGTAATTGGACTCTCACAAACATATTAATTATTCAAATCCATCTCTACCGGCCTTGGTAAACTATTGCATGATGGAAAGATGCTGAAGTGCTTTTCAAGCCAGCTCTCTATAGGTTCATATGATCCACATGATTACCAATGTATCAACCAGATTGAATATATCCATATAGTATATTTCACAACCTAAGAGTACATTCAATATAATAAGAGTCCGCTTAATAATAAATAAATATTTGTCTGAGTTTCATCAATTAATATGTTGATATAGGTTCCACACATGGTATCACATTCCTCTTCCACAACATAACATCAAGCTATCCATTGTTCTGCAATATATCTAATTCAAGTGAATATAAGTGAGAACACAAAACTCAAAATTGACTAATTGTTTTCAAGTTGGCTATTATTTGATTTGAAGGGAATAATTAGAGAAAAGGAAAAGTGGGTTATTAATAATTTCATCACCTTTATTCAAAAACAAAAAGACCCAATTCAAATTAATTTCATTGCTCGTCTTCACCATCAATCATTGGTGAGTTCAGTTCATGATTCAATCATTTGATCAACTTCTTTTTCCTTTAGTGCAAAACTCGTGCTAGGGTCCTGTAGGAGTCGTGCTTGGGTAGTGGAAGAGTTGTGAAGGGGTTGCATGAAGGCCATGAAGGAGCCCTGAATAACTAGGTTACTGTGGAAAAACTGTCCGGAAGTGCATCATCTTCAAGATGGTCCATACGATAAGCTATTGATGAAGCAACATCATCAATGAAGAGATCAGCTTTAACCCTATACAAGTTTTTCTGCAAAAGGAGAGGTGTTGATTCACTAGAAAGGCTAATCTTATGTTTGATGTTGAAATCTCCCACAAGGCGTTTTGGTGTCAAAATCTCCACATTGACCGTTTGAGCTGCAGGCTAAGCTTCTTTTAGAACTAAAATCTAAACCCTTAGGATGAACTAGATCCTAAATGCCAAAGACATACGTGAGCTGGGGACTTTGTAAAATCAGATGCACAAATGTGTCACATCGAGTCTTTTGAATTAGAGGTTCTAGTTCTAGAATATCCAATATGCAACTTTTTCCAAGGAAGACTTGATTAACACCTTAAGAAGTCTCTATGTGGGGTAATTTCCATTAAAGAAATATTTGAACATAATGAGATTTTTGCAAGCATCTTTACACACTCAGGATCGTGAGATAATGGTAAGTAATGATTGAAAGCATTGGGCAACCCTCTCTCTTCCTCACTTTGTATTTATTATGAGAGTATATTTAGGATTCCTACTATATTTAGGATATTAGAGTATATTTAGTATATTTAGGATTGGAGTATATTTAGGATATTGGAGTATATTTAGTATAATATTAAGAGTATATTATGAAAGAGACTTTTTATTAATTATTGAAAGAGTTGGGTATATGTATATATATACCAATATAAAGAACAAGACAGTAATAGCATTGAGCTAATAAAAACCTAAATATACTATAATGTCCTAAATATACTCTAATATTTATATCATCAATCATTTTTAGTGTTGTAAAGTTATCCATTGGCAAAAACTTATGGTTTAATAACATCTCAACCCACTCATCACTTACTCCTTCAGGTGACATTGCAACAATTAATTTATTTTGCTTCACTTTAATATGTTTTTAATATTGTCGTTTCATCTTGTTAAAAGTCATTTTAAATAATGTTATTATTTTTATGTGATGTGTAATGTCATTTTGAATTTAATTTTTATTAATTCAAATATTTTAATTAGTTTTTATTGAGTGAAACACTTGATTTAACAAAACTTAAGTTTAAGCACACCAATAAAGTTGAAACATTAAAGTAGAAAAAATAAGAAAGTTTTAAACACGAACAAAATTAAAGTTGAGGCATCAAAATAGAAAAAATAAAAAAGTTGCATATGATTGAATAAAAATAAAGTTGAGACACCATTTATGTACTATATATATATATATAACCTTAATTGAGTTCATCTTAAGTTTGGATCCAATCTATGCTTTCAAATACGATATAAAAGCAAGCAATTTGATGTGAGTTGTTTTGAAGCTCTAAATGGGCCTCCTTATTTTCCAGTAAATAAGTACAAATGCCTTCTTCCCTTTCGGCCCTCAATGCATGGACTTTTCTTTGTTATCATAAGCCCATTCAGTAATTGGATTTCTTGCCCAAGTGCATTTTCTAAGGATATATTGTGTTTTATGTTAGTATGAAGTATGACAAGTTTGGGTTATTGCAGACCATGTTTGGGAGAGTTTTGAAAAAGTGAGTTTAGCTCAAATATGATTTTTTTTTTCTTTTTCAAGAATGTTCGATAGAATTGTAAAATAAAATTATCATATTTTAACATGATTTATATGTGTTTCACAAAAGCAGGGGGACATGAGCATTTGACGATTTGAAAGCATATTTTGTACTTGATTAATTTCTTTCTCAAATATTAATTTTATCTTTTTTGTTAAATAGAAGTTTTTGTAATTAAATACGGTTTTCAAACATAAAAATAAAAGCAAATGCAAATAAAACACGAATAAATATATGTAAAGTTTGGCACTCTCAAACTAGTCCTAATAGGATGAGATGGGTGAGGTCCTTTATTTTCATAAAATTAATTGTCTCCCTCATAATTTGAGCTTTGGCAGCCCAAGACATTGACTAAAAAAAATCTGAGAAACAAACTTGGATCAACTCAGTCCTGTCCAAAATTTCACCTTCTTTTCTTCTAGATCGTGTTGTTTTCTTCATCTCCTACTGTTTTATGTTTTCTTCTTTAATGTGTTCTGGAATAAGATTACTGTGGAAGATGTTTACCTCCACAATGAACAAAGAAAAAGTCCTTCCCATATCAGAAAAGCTAGCTATATGTATGACTTGCCCATGATCTTATATACAGTTCTTCTCACTGATCATGTACCTAGCTATTTGTTCATCTCACCCTCTTTGAGGCGTTGGCGAGCATTATTCTCGATGAGGAGGGGCCAAGATTTAATTTCCATTACCAAAAAGAAAAAAGGAAAAGAAGAAGATCTATGGTGGAGAATGTGAGAGGATGTGGAGCAAGCTACCTTAAAAAGAAATATCTTGTTAGGTATATAGCTGAAAAATGCAACAATTTGAAACCACTTGTATCCCTCTATTAGTTAGATGTTATCATTTGTGCAGTATTATCAACATAACTGGCCTAACAGTTCTACCATTATTTCACCTATTCAGTAAATATTCATACCCCCAGAATCATGCAAGGGCTACTTGTGATATTGTGGATTTGACATCTACCCGATTTAATTTAACGCGTACCCAACGTTTGCTCCCTCAATACTTGGTGCCGAACTTGATCACTTTATTGCTTATACACCTCACATGGCAAGTATCTAACTATAAGATGATGAGTATCAAATTCTTGAATCAGAGGAAAAAAAAGAAAGAAAGAGGAATATTAGTGAAGAGTTTTAGTATTGGATTGGTAAGATCTTCATAGGATGTGTTGTCACATGTAAATGATATACTTTGTATGGGGAAGTTTGCCCAAACACATTAGTTTGATATTCTTATTTTACTTTTAAAACACCAACAAGGAAAATACTTTTAGGGTTTAATCAAGTTGGAGAGTCTTTTTTCCTTTTTAGCAAAAGAAAAGAGGATTATTCGAAAATAGAAATCAAGTAAAACTTAATTAAGACTTGTTTAAAAACTCTGGACCCCTCCTTCTGTCCTTCCTTATTTGGTTCTTTCATTAATAATAAATTATACTTTACCAACCAAAAGAGGGATATGATATCATGTTATGATATCAGTGGTTAGCTTATGCTTTAATCACCTTTTAAGTACATGGTTAAAGAACTTCTCCATTGTAACAACCAACATGATTAGATATATGTGGGCCTCTTACCTTGATAAAATACAAAGTGATCTTTCGATACAGATTAGACTGCATTGTTTTGACTCATGATGTATGGAATTTTCAATAAAAAGATATTAATCCAAGGATCGACACATACCTATAAGTTGATATTCTACAATCCCAAAAAAGGTCATTGATTAGCATCACTAGATACACTTCCTTGTTCATGTCAAAACTATATTCCACCATTTTCATTAATTTCATGGGAACCATCGGTCGATATGAGCCATAGGAAAAGGCTTATCTTGACAAAATCATGTCTTATTCTAGGTTAATTATTAGGGCAAGTTCAAGTATTGAAACTAGGAATAGACCTATACAATTCATAAATTTACAATTTGGAAAAGAAATCAAACCAGGTGCAATAAAACAAAATTAGGGTTTTGGGTGCTTATACTATTTTATCAATTGGTTGATGTTAAATGATCAATTATCTTTAAAAAGGAATGTAAGATTTTGGATGCACATGAATATAATGACTTATCGCTCATATGGTACGTACTTACATGTGTAAGTGAGAAGTTGTAGCCAATTATAATCTTAAATCAACAAACGAGAATCAAATATTCCTAAATTTTCGCTTGCCCCCGCCTAACTAAAGCTTACGATACTACGTTAAACGACTAACTCTCCTAAAAACTTAAGTTTGTAGATTTAGATTTAATATGAATATAATGGCTTCTCATTTGAAGATGGTAAAGTTTTTTTAGATGGGGTTGTCCATTTAGATTTCTGCTCTACTTGGTTAATGTTTATTTCCACTTAGAAGTAAAAACTCATACTCCATAGATGGTATAAAGCATCATAACTCAAGCAATATTATCCTACTCAGTTGAATTTTACATAAATAATACAAGCTAACAATAGAAATAACATGGCATACAAGAGTAGAAAAAAAGGGAGTCTTGTCTCTTCAAAACAACACAACAGTACACTTTTTTTTTTCCGTCACTGTATCAAAGAGGAACTTCAGTCATCAACCATGAAAGAAACTAAACACAACAATCTCAAGCCCCAACAAAAGGAAAAAGCAGGAGACAATTCATTACAGGAAACCCCATCTAAATATGTATTAATTAATGATTGAAAATTCTATTTCCCATTTGAGGTAGGGGAAGAACACTCGCAAACTAACTCGGTTTCGACTTCGCGGCGGTGGAAGTTCCGGTGGCAGCTGCAGGCAGCGCAGATGAGTGCAGTGGCGGTCCCGTCTTCGCCGCTGGCCATGAATTCTCTGCACCCATCAACAGCATACCCTCCAACACCAGCAGCATGATTCTTCTGGCACTCTCCATATCTCACACTCCTTACTGTGAAAGATGAATTAGCTGAGCTTCTTGATGGCTGATCATCTCTCCTCAGCACTACTTGACGCTTCCTCATACTACAACAACAACACCCCAAATCTTCTCTACCTTCTTCTTCTCCAAGAAAACAGCTGGAAAAATTCTCCAATTCTTCCAGAGAAATAGAATCAGAAGCTGGCATGGAATATAGAAGGGACAGAAAGAAACAGAGGAAGAAAAAGTGGGGGGAAAGAAAGAGGGAAGAAGTGGGCAAACTAGGTCTGAGTTTGTTCTTGCTAACCCTAACCCTAGAATGCTTATTTATAGCCTTTAACCCTCTTATTAGGGGGTTAATATTTATTTCAAATAAGAAAGAAAAACCCCCCATTACCAACTTTTACTTTTGTGTCATTTTTTTCTGTAACTTATTCACCAAATTAAAAAAAAAAAACCCTAGAATGGTCTGTTGTGAATTGATTGTCCAACTGCTCTATACATCTCATTGTCACTGAATAAAAACGATTCCCGCGCAAATAAGGCAAACCCTAAAATGATGAGAAAACCTTTCGTTTGGCCCGTTACAGTGAAATACTTTGTAATAGAATGAATGACCAGCTAAGCTTCCTTTTTTAATTTAAAGCTCCACGCCCCTAAATAGTAAAATTGCTATATAAATATTCTCTTTATACATTTTTATTTCTTACATTTCACTTTTATTTTTGTTCTAGTTTTAAATCATACTCTATATCATGAAAGGATCAAAATTGATTCTCAACCATCGTACCATTTTTTTTTACCTTATTTTAAAATAAAACGGTAAAAGGATTATATATATAGTAGTAGGTCTTAGGGGAAGTACAATTGTGTAAAAATTGTTGTTTTAGAAGAATTTTCCTGGCCTATAAGAGACTCCAAAAGGCGGTTATGGGGATTATGACAAAAGCTAAAACAATGCCAACAACGATTGTCTAGCTTCACCTAAAAACATGGGTTTGAAAGCTAGGTTTGCCAACCTGCGCTTCTGTTTGTTTCCATCCAAGAGAATCCAATAAAATCAAGGAAAAGCAAAATGTTGCTTCTATGTCTGCCCCTTAATTTGTTTTTTCTAAGAAAATTTTAAGAAAATATATATCTATCTATCATTAGATATCTCAATTCTATCCATAAATATGAAAAAAGAAAATATAGTACTAATCAAACATTAAATGTTAATGAATCATTACCTTTGATTAAACATATCTCATACCCGTATTCATGTTAGGAGGGGACAAAATACTAACGTCTCATTAAACCAATTATTGATAACTTATTTAAACTGTCAGTATTCCTAAAAGCTTAAACTTGTAAAATTTAGACAATAGATATTATTTGATGGTTATTTTCTGTTTCCTGCTTCATCTTTTTTATGAATTCTGCTATGATATTATTATTTTTATAAAAACATTTTACTCAAAATAATTTAAGAACTCAGTTGTCTTATATATCTAAGGGTTGATGTTGCAATATATGTCATCATTTGAACATCAAGGTTCTAGGGTTTTTATTTCATTTCCATTTTTTTGGTGTCAGCAAAATTATTAATCTAAGAAATTTCTAAATAAATAGAAATATTTTATTAAAAGATATCAAATAATCTTAAATTTGTGAAAATAAACTTTTTTTTCTTGAAGAATAACCCATTTTAGACAAAAATGAACTTTTTTATTCCATGTATTTATATTGCCTTTTAAAAAAGAAGTAATTATTACAAGAAAATAAGGACATATTTGTCCATATGATATCAAAAATTGATGAATGATCAGATTTCAAAAATTAGATTTTCAAAAGTTCATTTAATCAAATCACCCAAATACATAGCTTGATTTGGAGAAAGGGCTTTTGAAACCAATAAATAAGGCTTACAAGGTCCTAGTTAATGTATATATAATTATAGTGTGTGGACTTTCATGTATGTAATATATGCCCATATATACAATTAAAAATGGCTGATTGCTAATGGCCCAAAAAGCTAATGCATTGTTTTCTATTTTGTTTCCTAAAGTATGAAGAGATTGGTGTAAGCATAGATGCATGTACCAAAAAGTTTGAGAGGAAAATCAGAGTGAAATATTTTAATGTACTTCAATTTAATTTTTATAATAATAATAAAATGTCATATTGAAACGATATTTTTATAATTAAGAAAATGGGTGATTGTCATTTTAAACATGGTCAATTGAGCCAACCTCACAGTGGATTTCCATCTTCCGTTAGAGGAAAGATTGTAAATGGTGGGACACATCATAATGAGAATCTTTCCCTCCTTCAAGGGAGATTATGTAATTTCTTGTACAAAAATTTCACAACTTGAATTAAAAGGTCTTGAAAATCAAATATCTGTCTATTATTTCATCTAATGAAAATAAAAGTATACCCCTTTCTTTAGGTTTTCTATCAAGCCATTATTTTTATTCTTAATAATATTTTATTATATTTTTATCATAAACATTTTGAATATAATACAAGAAATCGAACTTTCTTCATTCTATTCTACCATTTTGAAATGTTTATCACTTACCATGTATATGTATATTGATATATAATATTTTATTTTTACTTTACTCATATTTTTATATGACAATTATATTCTTCCCGTCTTTCATTACAGTCTGACCTGGTAGTACAACAAGAATAAATTTGGTGCAAGGTTAAAATGATATATTTTTCTATATTTTTTAAAGAAGAATATGATGAGGTTATTCGAGTGTTGATTGATTAGATCGGTTTTTTTTTATTAGTACACAATTTTTGTCTTTATAAGGATCTGAACCTGATTTCCTTCCTTATGCCAATCCTAACCCTTAACAAATGAGCTAGGCTTCATTAGCGATTAGATTGGTGGTTTAAGGAGTTGAGAAGAGGAATAAATTTTGTTAATGCCTTAATGATGTTTATAGAAATTTCAATGCACCTGCAAGTGAGAATAGGTTTCTATTAATGAACAAGACATACCAACTGTTCAAATATTTTCTTTGCTTCTCATTATAACATTGCATAAATTCAAAGATTGCATTATTTGGAAATTATTGAAAAGAGAGATAGATGAGCAATGCCTTAATTACAAATGTGTCAACACACGGAATTATTAAAATTGATGCTATGGAAACAATTGCATCAAATATCAGGGTTGGCTCTCATGAAGTGAAATGAGGTGCCAACTCTCACCGGCATGACATTGAAATTACCAATAAAGTAGCTTAGCAAGAAAACAAAGTTCAAATATAATTGAAGAGTGATGGAGCAATTATTTAACCTTTTATTTTTATTTTATGTAGAGTCAAATAACTGGTAGAAATTTAATTGAAGGGATAAATAATTCCTGAATATGATGTACTATTCATTCTAAATTGAGTTAATGGTCAATAAATATGATATGGTGGTTTATAAATGTCTTTCCAATGGATTTGATTTGATCAAAAGATGACATGAGCATGAACTTACAACGATTTCTGCCTTAAAGATATTATTATTTCTATTTTGTGTGTTTATATATATATATATATATATATATATATAAAAGTTTGTAGGAATTATGTTTGAAAGTTTTTTGAAATTGACGTTAATTATCTTATCATTTAGTAATTAAATATTTCATGTTTTTAATTACAGAACTCAAAAGAAAAAGAAACTTTAATAAAAAAATATCTAAAGTTTCTAAACATGTACATAGACTAGAATCAAAAGAATCCAAGAAAAAAAATCAAATACTAAACCCAAAAGTTAAAGTGTATACTTGAATAAGCAAATTAATCAAGTACTAAACCCATTAAAATCAAAATTTAAAGTGTGTACTTGAATTATTAGATGGAACCCACATCACACATATTCAATATTGACACTATGAATAACCAAAATTAAGTGGCTCAGCATTTGTCTGATGTGTCCACGTGCACGCTTCTCTTATTTGGAAACAATTATTAGTGGTAGGAACCAATAAGCTAGCTGCTCTAAAGCCCAATTGCTATAGTGTTGTCATTTTCTATGGTTTCATCAATGAACCAAGCACAAAGTTCTAATGTTCTAATTAATAATTAATTTTGCTAGTCAAACGTTCTCCCTTTGTTGAAGATTATGGGACCCCAAAAAAATAATAACTTTCATTTCATGAAGCCATATAGGTCCGTGGGACATGTCCAATTTTGTTGATTTTTGATTAATATTTTGATTCTTAAATTTGAATGCTAACTAACTAATGAAGGCAAAATTTTAGAGAAATCAATAATTTTGTGTGATAACAGAACTCCTAATTTTCTCTTGAATATGTATTATCCCCATTATCTTAAAGCTTAAACTTTAAAGTCGCTCTTCCTCTCATTTTCTCTTATTTTGTTCTCTTCTATCCCCTTTTCCTCAAGCAAAGAGGAGTGATTTTTTGGTCATTCTTAACCTGAAATCACCCATCTATCTGCATTTTTTTTTTCATTTTCTTGCTCAATAAAATGGTTTTTTCCATAAATAATTAGGTCTTCTCTTTTTTTCGTGTCGTCTCCATCATATGGTGGCTTTTGATTTGTTTAATTTATTACGACGCTTTTTCATATTGTCACGCCTTAGTGCGCGAGATAGTTTGATTTATCGCGCTTGTTACGATGCTGTTGTTTTCGCTTCAAGCTATTGCAGAATGAATGGCCTTGCTTTTATTGATTTAGATAGACAAAACGGATTCGATTAGTCGAATATATCAAATTATGATTGTCAATAAGTTAATTGAATAACTAGAGTTGTGATCTAGTAATTATATTATTAATTTTATAGGCTTTGTATCAATTTATTATTCTATTAATCCGAAATGATTTTTAGTTATTTGTATTTTAGATCTATCGATCTATTGCAAGTTTAAATCAATAATATTATTTTTATTTAAAAAGAGAAAGCTTTTAAACTTTTAAGTTTTGGTTAGTAACAATTGAACGGCACATTCAAGAGTTTTGTTTATCAGGAATATTATATTAATTATGTTAATATTGTATTTTAGGGAGTAAATATTTGCTCGTTAGGAAGATAGGATTATTGAGTCAATATCAGATATTTTAATCTTTAAGGGAGTTAGCACATCTTTAGAAATATGGGCACGCTTAATATCAAGTGATTAGCTTATATATTACCAAGGGAACAATAAGATAAAGGTAGATTGGCTTCACAAAAATCATCATTTTGTTTTGTTATTTTGTTATGGTATCAGAGCCAGGTTATTAACACCGATCATGGCTGGTGGTGACGTTCCTACCGACGAAACTCAAAAGACGATTTCCCCACCCATGACATCACTTCCTTTGTGGCGCCTGGCCTCGACCTGTGCCCTAGCTGCCAGCCCCTTTCGACTAGAGGCTGATGGCTAGCTGACTCCTTGACAGAGGCCATGGTCAATTGGCCCATCATGTCCAAACTCAAGCCTAACTTAGAGCCCCCAGATCCTGGACACCCTCCTATACCAGTGTTAAGGAGTCAGCACTCCCCATATGCCATTTTTCGAGAGTTTTGTATCTAACAAGGCTGATGAATAGGCTCCTGAGGACACGCACCATCCCATGCCTTGCCATGAATTCAAGATGGACAAACCCCTTCGGGGTCCTACATTTGGGAAATACGCCCCACTTTCTCTCCTCTCTTCCATCTAAAAAGAAGAATTAGTCTCCCCCCGCGAGATATGCACCCCACGTTCTCTCCCCTCTCCCGTCTAAAAGGAAGAATTGGTTTGCGTATGCGAGATATGCGTTGCCTTCTCCTTCCGATTTGGAAGGAAATCATCCACTTACCATGAAGGGTGGATCCCCTTCCTCCTTGATAAAAGGAAGCCACGACATGGAATAAGGTATGAACGAAAGGTTCAAAACTCTTAATCTTTGAAAGAAGAGGGTAGGGATCTAACTCAGCTGCCGAGAGATGGCTAAGACCCTCCCCCGTCGCTTCTAGTTTTCTGCTTGTGTCGGGCATGGGGATCGATGCATGTTCCGGCGCCCAAGACCCCAGAATTCCTGAGACTACAATCGGGCACTGGCCCGTGGAAACGCCCAGCGTGAAATCTCAAAGACGACACGCGTAGAGCCCGGGTTCACCCGCCTCCCCACGATCTCCCATTACACGAGGTTTCGTAGTCTCGCCATCCCACCAATCGCCGTAGTCCTGGTCACTCATGCTCCAAAGAACCCAGCCGACCGAATTAATCTAAGACCCGCTTCGTTTCAAGGCCAAGAAACAGGCTACATGAAGAGCAGCCGTAGATTAAATGGGCCGAATCATGCGGAACATGCAAACCGTTTACAATAGGAGAATGAGCGCCTACAGGCCCGCTTGGAGACCAACGGGGCAGATAAGGCGCTGCCCAACCTATACCCCTAACCCGGGCTACCTGACCACAGTGATCATCAAGTAGATGACGAACTCTCCGAGCTCCCGCTCCCGTCGCTCACCACCTGTAACGCAAGCCGAATCCGTGAAGAGACCTCCCCGCCACCCAAACGGGTCAGTTAGTGTCATGACCACGACGCGAAGAGAGGCCAACAGAGATGTGCCCATCTGAATCGTCCCTAATATATATCCGCCTTATTCGAGGCATGGCCTCCCACCGACGATGGCCTTGTATCCTTCCTCCCATAGATCCGACTCGCATCATCACTCCCATTATGATGCACTCAGATTCACCTTATGTATTAACAATTCTCATGTGCATGTGGTCCTCGCTGATCCGCGTGGCGCCCGACCATCGTGACCTCCCAAATTCTTATGCGTATGAAAGTCTGAAATTTCTCACCATCTTAGCTCGACCCCAGAGCCTTATCCCGATTCAATGGGTCCACAAGCTAACAATGGGTGATATTGCCCTCTCTGTTAAGGCAAGAATTAATAACTCAGCGAAGTGTCGCTTTGTCAAGACTCGGGGCCCATACAATGCTATCGGCCGAACTCGCGCATGCCATGAAAGCAATTCCTCTACCTACCACCAAATTATCGCCTATCTAACTCGCATCCTACTGCTGGACTCCTCATGTGTTTCACCAGCGTACCACGTTGTTAATACCCGTCACCACAGTGCAAAGATAAAGAACTCGATAATCATCCGTTTAAGCTCACCCATCTCATAGCAATTAGGAACTTGCCGCCCGTGCCGTCTAAAGATAGGAACAATCGCTCATAGACTTTGTAGCCCATAGTCGTCAAGTGACCCGATGTGTGTACTTCCATACCAGCCTTCCCGACCGAGAAGAGAAGGCCCACAGAACAGAGACCGACAGAACGCGACGTATTCGCTCGAACCATGCAGATACGATGTGGGTAAACCCCGTGAACGCTCCCATAAGTCAACGTCCTTCCATCCGCCGACCATTCTAGCAGAAAGTATGGTGCTTCCAATCTAAACCGCTTACCAGATAATCCGTCAAGACAATCTTTAAAGCATCGTTTATCAGAGAAGTAAAATACTCGGAATGGCTTGCTAATGTGGTAGTAGTTCCTAAAAAAGGAGGCAAGTGGTGTCTCCTGATGTCGAGACATCAATTTCTTGTCGCGACATCGCTTCATGGCTCGCTTTCTAAATCGATGTCCTCTGATGTCACGACGCCGTGGATAAAGTCTCGCAGCCTTCAATTGATGATTCCCGGCGTCACGCATATCACATTATGGCTCTGCAGTTTAAAAGGGTTGCTTCGCGTCGCGACATCAATCTTACGCGACGTCATTTTAGACATCGCCGCTTTCAATTGGTATTTCCCGGCGTCGCCGACATCACCCTTTGTCAATGCATAACATCTCGCGTGGCTCGCAACTTTCAATCGGTCGCTTCGCGTCGCGCGACATCAATCTCTTTGTCGCGACATCGCCTTAAGGACCCATGCTTCCAATTGATTGCTCTGTGTCGCTGTACATCGATCTCTGTCGCGATCTCTATCAAGTTTCTTCCCAGCTCGCCGCACTACCGATCTAGGCAAAGGGATGTCACGCACTCTTCTCTTCACTCATCGTTGTCGCGATCGCTTCGTGAGTTAAGGTCGCATGTCACGACAACATCCAGATGTCGCATGAAGTCTTCCTTTTCTTCATTTCTCGCTGTTTCACCTGAATTTCTTTAACCTCCCGCTCGTTTCAAGTAAGCTTCGCTTCCGACCGGAGTTTAACCCGCCGTGAACTCCTGGACATGCATTTTGATTGCCGCTAGAACTTCACGAAGGTCAGTTCCTTCATCTTTGTGCGCCTTCCCGCTAAATTTGCTTCAAATTTATTATCTCATTAACGCTCATCCACCTTCCGCTTCTTTCGCTAAAATTCTTCTTTTCTTGAATTCCATGCTATTAACAAATCGTGAGTTTCTTCATATTTCAAATTAATTATCCTTTTTAAATGAAAATCGCTTAAAAATGGACTAAAAAATAAGATGACTTTGCCTCATCAAACTCCCCTCAAACTTAAAGCTGTCATTCCTCAAGCAAAGAAAAAGAAAGGAATTGTTTGTCCTTATACAAATGTGGACATTTTCCGTCTGCTTGCGCTTTTATCCTTCCAATTCTTTAACTGAATTAAAAAATATCATCAAGTGCATTCAAAATTTAGTTTAAAATGCAAGAACAAAGCATGGGTATACTTTTATTACAAAATCTCCTTATAAATCGACATGTATGTAAACAATATTATTTAAGCCTTGTTTCACAAGGTGTGTGCAGGTCATTAACTTTCCTAATTTTGAATTAGATTTAATAATCTTCCGGGAGTTTTCTCAACTTTTATTAAAGTCCCATATGCTTGTTTTTCATATCGATCTCCCACTAATGTAGGTGTGATTCCAACTCTTCAAAATCAATCGTGTCTGGGTTTGTAATGTCAATTGGGAAAAGCGGTAGATGAATGGAATTTTTAGGTCGAGATTACCCAAACTCTTTTCTTTCTCCTCAACTGCTATTTCCTTTGTAAATTCCTAAAACTCCCCAAACTTCATGTTCGGGATACCACCTCGATTTTCTTCTTTCAAAAGTTTTCTTTATGCTCCCACCCTCTTCAGAATTCAAACTCGTAAATTCTTCCCTTCTTATCACCATTCAAGAATTGTGCTATGCTTTGTCTTCTTTTAGGCTTTCTAAAACTCTTAGCTAACTTTGGGGTTAGTAACTCCCATACTGTATGGTATTAGGGTACTAGGTGTTGAAACACCCTAAGAACTTCTAATTTGTTCAAGAGAGTTAGGCCACAAGAGACAAACCTATTCCTTGCTTCTTTTCTTTTGTATTTTCCCGCTTAGACCTTTCTTTTCTTCACCTTTCTCGTATATATCTCTCCAGTTCTTCAAAAATTATACTCCCCCAAACTTTACCTCTTTCTCCTTTGAGTTCTTAGGTCATCATAGGTTCTTTACTGGAAGATTAGTGATAAAGGGTTGCTCAGATTTTCATTGGTTTATTTCAAGATATGATATCTTCGCCCTGCCAAATTCGGGACTAAGGTGTATGCATAAGCATATATATAATGGTGGCTAGAATAGTTCAAACTGTTCAAGAATGGCCTCTATCATGTCTCATTTACTGCTTCACCAGGATTTCGCTCAATCAATATTCAAACAAGTTCTCAGACTATGGATTATAATTCCCCAATTCCTTTAAAATTTTCCTAATTTCGACTAAAGTTTCAAAGGTGTTGCTGACTGAGGTGTATTATTTCTTCCAAGACTCGCTGTCATTCACTCCACTGCTTACATTAGTTTAACTAAGTATTTTGTTGGCATCAAGAATAACCAATTTCTCAATTTTTCCACCTAAACTCGAACTGGTACATCACAAATACTCTAATCTACTTGTTTATTCATGCCTCTATTCTTTCGTATAAATCAAATGCAATTAAGTATTATTTTGATTCCTAAATGTAAAAATAAACTAGCACAGAAACAAAATTCAAACATCATGATCAACCAATTTGTAAATCAACAGAAATTTTATTCAAATATCAAAAAGATTTCGAGACAGACAAACTGCTTTATTTACAAACATTTTGTAACTAAGTTCAGAAAAACTCTCTATTTCCCGGGTCGAATATCCTATATCTTCTTCGTGAGCTCATGTACCCCCACTTCAAAATTTGGTCTACTGCACTCGAGCTCCAAGAGTGATCCGACCGCTAATAAGGTCATTCAACAAATCACCGCCTCTCCCTTCGGAGCTTTGTCACGGATTCTAACTAATCCATATTCCCTTCCCATCACCGCCTGGATGACACCACGCTTTATAGTGGCTGTGGGTGCACACATGGCTGGGCAGGTATAATAATAGTGGTAATATAGTAAAGGCTGGGCACATACAATATGCCAATGGAACAAAGAGTGGAATTGGTTTGTTTTCCGACTCCATCTATTCCATTAAAATGTTGATTGCCATCTCGACTTTTGCTCATCCTCCCTTCTTCATTCTTTCTCGCTTGTTTCTCTTCCTTCGTTTCCCATCCTTTATGCTGAGTCAGGTTCTCGGGAAGAACAAGGTCATTTATTATTTCCTTCAATTTTCTATGGGAAGATGAAATGAGATCTCCCAATCTATGCCTCCCTTCTTATAGCTTCCAACTAAGATTTTTGGCATTTCTTACTGGAGTGATTTTGATCGCTTTTTCTCAACGTCTTAACTTTCCTCCGATTATTCAAAACCGAATATTCTACAATTTGGTTAGATCAAGAGATAAGTTTCGCTTTCGTGATTTATGACCATTTATCCTCGCAAATTGAAAATTAGGTGAATCAGTCTATGGATTTTAATGAAACTAAGACACCGGGTTCAATGTTTCGACATTGCTCGCTAAGTCATTACATTTTCAACTATCGGGCTAATAAGTCAAGACATTAGTCACTGAAAACACGACACTCGCATTTCTAAGTGTTGCACTTCGAAATTTAGTTATGATGTGAGAAATTTCTTTCCTTCTTATATTTCTTGTTATGATCAAATTTCACTACCACTTTCTTTCCAATTTTTATTCTTCATACCCAACATTCCCGTTAACCAATTTAACTAGTGTTAGGTCCCAAAACAAAAACAATCGAATTCATGCAGCAATATCAAAGTTGTTCATCTCACCAAAACGATCAACTCAATTTATTTTTATCATAACTGCTATATCAAATATGAAATCCTAAATAATTATTTCAAATTAATCGCAAGTAAAATAAAAAGATAGAGAAAAGAATGAGAAACTCCCTTTTGATTCCATTTTCTCGTTATATCGCCATCCCAAATGTGAATTCAGAGGTTCTTTGTAAAATCTCATCATTCCTTCCACAATGTCAGCTTTCCAATTTTTAGTTTCTAAATGGATTTTCTTTCTATTTATCCAATGTATCAATGCATGCAAATGCCTCTGCATGGCCGACAATTTGTTCAAATTTATTCCTTCCACTCTCTTCACTTGCCATTTCTCTCCGGGGATTCGTAAGACGGTCTCATGGGCATCTAGCAAACCTATCCTTAAAAGCAGTGATATACCCTCATCTCCCCGAACTTGACAAAGAGGGAATTTCCATTCTTTGTTTAGAAATGAGATATGGGGGAAGGAATCTGCTAAAATAACCCTTCATTAGCTCTTCCCATGTGTTAATAGATCCATATGTTAGTGAGTCAAACCATATTTCACTACATTCTTAAAGAGAATGGGAAACAATCAGTAGCCTTTGATAACTTCTTGCCTTACACCATTCAATTTGACTCCATTGACTATCCCAAGATAATTGTATCAAATGTCTTCGACTCTGGGCTGATACCCCGTGAATCAAGTTCTCACGAACTTTGGCGAATGTGGATGGATCAAGCTCAAAATCACTGTGATCTATCAAGGTTGTCTCACTACTAAATATTTATCTCTGATGAATGATTTCATAAGTCCTCCATAAGATCCGCTCTGAGGCACCTCCGCCGCAAATTCCCGTCATCGTGACCGTTTAATCCTTCATCCGCGCGGCCGCCGCTTCTTGCTTTTGAATGTTCTCTCGGTCGGTGTCTGCAGATAGTCAGGGAAGTATTATTTTATGCATTAAAGGTGTACTCATGATCAAAGTACACTCAAATCAATAGGATTAGCACCAATTAAACCAAATATTTTCAATATGGTTCGTTAAGAAGCGAAGTGGTGAAATTAACCCTTTGCGCTATTTTGTTCTTTTTCTTTAAATGTCCAAATTAGTATTTCCTTCTTTCATACGAATATTGATCTTTAAATTCTTTCGATCCGACCGCGTATCATAAAACTTGTTGGAGCTATTTTATATGCTAATTTGTCACATGGTGTCGAGGACTATTAGCTAATCCATGACAGCGATGTGTAAAACTTGTTACGTGAGACCAAATGACATATACAAAGTTTATATAAATTCTCGAAAGAACTATTAATAATCGACCTTATATAAAACTTATTGACATTATGCTATATAAACCAAAAATCTCTTAAGTAAATCATTTTCAAAGTTTGGTTTTGGTCTGATATTACAGTCTGCAATTCGACAAGTAATAAAATGGATTTAAGTCGGATATCGATCCCACGAAGTCTGAATTTTAAATCAATTACGACTGCCGATTTAATCTTATTTGGGCCAAAAAAATGATAGTAGGATCCAACGTTAAGGTCTTTGGAAAATCAAAGCGAACAAAGGAAAATAAGCTGAGCAGACAATCAAGCTGGAAGATAAAGAATAAAAGAATAATTAATAGAAAAGAAAATAAATGGAAAAACAATGAATGGTTATCCTTTGTTCCCTTCGAGAATCTTGTTATAGTGATATCAGTCAGTTAACGATAAATTCCTTAATCATTTCGAGGTTTTAAGAATTTGTCAGAGAGGCATTTAGCAGGTCTTGTTGAATCTCTCCACACTCTGATTCATTATCTAATTTTGACTGATTCTCTCGAATACGAGGAATGAGATAACTACTTTTAAAAGGAATTTCCTTAATGCAGGTATTTTCTTCTTGATACTTCATACCCCATTTACGATTTGTAAACCTTAACTAAAAGTTATGGGCAAGCCGAGGATATCTGACCTCAGGTTTACTCTTCCTCAAAGGTAGATATCACCCTCTCCTTGATTAGATCTCGGCTAACACGGGATTGGCCTCCTTATCAGTGGGGTGAACTCTTTGCTTTATTTAAATTGATAAGTTCGGCTTCGTTCTTGATTTCAGTGAAGAGATTTATCTAAGTAAACTTGCAAAGCTCGCGGATCTCAAATAGCAGTTAATACCTTGAAAGAGTGTTCATAACTCCAGGGAATGTATTCCTACTGTGTCACTCCGGAGGATCTCCTTGAAATCGAGCAATTAAACAAATCTTATAGAAGAGAGGGTATAAGGGGCGATATTCGGTCAAAACATTAAACCCAAAGCAGTAAATTCCTAAAGTGAAATTCCTGTTCTTTGGAAATGACTACGGGAAGATAATTTATTTGTAACATTTTACTCGATGGGCGGGTTCCTGGGTGCAATTACACTCTGGCTTTCTCGATCATAAGAATAGCGCATTTCGAAGCTGGAAAATCCGAATTCGAGAAATTTATACGAACTTCAACATTCGGGTAGTAATTTGAAAAGAAATTGAATTACGCATTCGGCTTTAACTCGGCGATAACATCGATTCCGGAAAATAAAGAAAAACTAGAGTGATAAATCTAATTACAATCTCTAACTAATAACATTGAAGAAAAATAAAAAGAAAAGAAAAAGAAAGAAAAGAAAAATAAAGAAAATAGGTAGCCATTTATCCGGATACTCTAGATGCATGAAGTAGTCAACTAAGTTCTCTTACGGATAAGTGCATTATTTATAGGGTTTACCACGGTTGGGCCTAATTCCCGTCTCACGATGTGGTTTCAGAGTGGGTTGGCCCGTATGTTAATGTTCGGTGCGAACTTTCTTGTCGCGACATCATCCATGTCGCGACCTTGATCTCACGTCGCGACATCAACTTGAGCCTCTGCAGCTTTCAATTGATCGTTCATGATGTCGCGACATCGATCTCTTGTCGCGTTGTCGGCTCATGGTGCCTGACCTTGAATTGGTGTCTCCACGATCTTGAGACATCCGATTTCTTGTCGCGACATCGCTTCACGGCTTGACTTTCGGCCGATGTCCTCTTGATGTCCGCGGCGTCGGCTATCCAGTCTGCGACTGATTGATGATTCGTGCCGACATCGCATTATGGCTTCGCGGGTTTAAGGGTTTGCTTCTCATGTCGCGACATCAATCTCTTGTCGCGGCGTCATTTCGTTTCTTCTTTGCCTTCAGTCAGTATTTCTGATGTCATTTATCAGGTCAATATCACGGCTTGACATCTTCGTGTGTTCTGACTTTCAGCGGTGGCGCTCATGTTGTCGCGACATCAATCTCTTAATGCGACATGAAGCAGGGACCTGACTTCCCGCGATTGCTCTTGGTGTCGCGACATACCGATCTCTTGTCGCGATCTACATCAAGTTTCTTCGGGTTTCGATGGCGCGCGGCAGTGGCGGTGGATGTCACGACCTCTTCACCTTCGCATTTGTCGCGGCCCCTTACGTATTAGTGTCGATGTCATTATCGGATGTGGCGACATGAAGTCTTCCTTTTCTTCATTTCACCAGTTGCTTCACACGGAATTTCTTTAACCCCTCGGCACGCCTTATTTCTTTGGTAGCTTAGTTCAGTGGAGTTTGCTTCTTTTGCAACTTTGGATATACATTTTGATTCTTTGCTTCCAGAACTTCACGACATCAGTTCTTCAATCTTTAATCGCCTTTCTGCTGCTGACTTGTGACTATTATCATGCTTCTTTCTGTCATATGCACTTCTTTTACGCTAAATTCTTCTTTTCTTGAACCTGCTATTAACAAATTGAGTGAGTTCTTCGTATTTCTGCTGATGGTGTCCTTTTTAAATGAAAATCAAAATGAAAAATGGATGAAAGATGACTTTTAAGCTCATTAAACTCCCCAGGCACAAAGTTTTGCTTGTCCTCAAGTAAAGAAAAGAAGAATTGTTTGTCCTCGAACAAAATAAAAGAAAAATTTTAAGGACATTTTTCTACGATTCGTTCTTTCTTGATGGCAGTGTTAATTGAAATGCTGAGGTATGCATAATTTTACGTACATCTAGCTTCAAGTCAGGTTCAAGGTTGGTCTCTACTCTTTATACTATATAAAATAAAACATTGAAATTGTTTTACAAACAACATACTCATGGGATCTTTGTTGAATAATGATTATTTTCCTTTCTCATTTTCATCTTGAGTCATTTAACTCCTAAAGTCCTTCACAATTTTGATCATTTCTATTCAACTAGATTCATAGGCTTTGTTTTCATATTGATCTCCACTAATGTAGGTGTTGACCTTCAAGATGATCAGGTCTTTTAGGCTTATATTGTTAGGCACGGGTAATGAGTAGAGTTGGAGGAATTTTGAGTTAAGATTCTGAACGCTACTGCCTCGATGCGCCCGCTTTCTTTATTGTAGTCTCTCTAATAAGCTCCTAAACTTCATGTTTGGGACATCTCTTAATTTCGTAATTGAGGCTTATACTATTTCCCACTTGTAATTCCAGGAAACTTCCTTGTTTGTCGACATTCGGGGATAGTGCAATGTTTTAACTTTTAGGCTTTGTACTCTTAGCGAACTTTGGGTTAGTAAGCTCCCGCACGAGATGACATTAAGGGTGCTAGGTGTTGAAGCACCTAAGAACTTAATTGTTCAAGAGAGTTCAGACCACGAATAAAACTTATCTATAAGCTTTCTCTTACATTGCATTTTACGCTCTTTGTCTTTTCTTTTCTGTTCCCTTTTTGGGTTCCTCAAAATTTGCCTCCCAGACTTCATTTCTTTCTTCCTCCTTGAATTCTGGGTAATCATGGGTTCTTTGCGAGGATTGATGTCATAGGATGAGTTGGGGTTTCCATTAGTCTATTTTGAAAAATAGGCTTGTTGGCTGATTGCAGGCCCTAATATATGCATCCGCATATAGACGGGATGCTAGAATGAAAACCAGCGTCAAGGAATGGCACGCATCATCTCTTGTCATTTGTATCACCTAGAGGATTCGCCCTCGACGATAATCTAACAAATTCTAGAATTTGGTTTGAGCGATTGTGACTAACCGTAGGGAGTACCTTGACTCATTTTGTTGGTGAGTATTTTAAATTCAACGATGTTCAACGGGTTCCTTGACTTGTGTTGCATACCACAAACTTCGAATATGTTTTGTTCCTTCGATATATTACCTTATCGATTACGGACTTATCGGCTAGACTTAAGTAACTTTTACCTTGTGTTTCCAATCAAGCGTATTCATTTTGTATATTTTACATTCGAGATCATTCTGTCCATTGCTTCATTGATTGACTCATTGCATCTCGAGCGATTTTTATTACAGTACTAATTCCTACTTTAATTTCCTAATCACTCTGATCTTAAGCAACATAATCATGGAATCAAACAAATTCAAATAGCACCTGACAATTCAATTTAATTCTCATTTGTGCCGATTCCAATTACGACGATTGGATACAGTATGGGAGAGAAGGATGTAATGAAAGTTAGGCGAGGAGAGAGTTCATTTTTCTTTTGAAATAGCCGGGAACAAAGATGTTAGGGATCTGGGTGCAATGTACCTAAATGGGCTGGGAATTCGAATTTTCATTCTACTGTTTCCTTTCTCTTCTTGGTTTCCCTCTCACTTGTTCTTGATGAAAATCTCATTAGAGAGATCCAGCTTTTTTTGTTCAACTCATCCTGTCTCTTTCCCAGACAAATTATTGTATTCTCCATTTCGATCGCCAACCTCTAAAAATTTTGAGAGGTTATTGTTAATCAGAATCATTTTCTAATATTTCTTTTGTCTATAAGATTCTGTATCACTACACTTCTTGTCTCTATCATCCAATTTCTTCAAAATCCTTTTGCTTAGAGACACTTGTATAAAACTTGAATCCTTTGACTTGCTCCCCAAATTTGACTTCTTGCTCTGTATCTCTTTCTTTATCAATTAAAGTTGAGAATCCTTCAATGATTAAATACAAAAGCTTATGTGGTTTGGTTGCATGTGATTGTGATCTCTTTCCTTCATTTTCTTTCTTAAACTCTTCACTTCTTTGCTTCAATATTTTTCTCATGTTCTCTTTTGCATTTCAACTCTTCTTCCCACTTCTTGTTCTCTTTCTTTGTAACTCCACTTCCTTATCTTTTCTTTTCTATTTGAAACTTCCTCCTTTCTTGGTCTCTTCTTTTCAATTCTTTTTCATAAATGCTTTCTGCAGATTCTGCTGTGATTTCCATCAGTCTCTCTTTCATCTATTCTCTTACGCATGGCATTTAGGAAGCCAGTGTCAATTGTTCTCATGTGCTCCCCTTGAGCTTTCTCCGTATTGAAGTTTTGCATTGCACACGGGAGGAGAAGCTAGGCTAAGGGTTGGAGAGTCTATTGGAAGTTTGCCGTCTTGCACTTACTGCGTTGTCTGAGCATGTAAATCATTGTTGTCGGGTGGGTTTCTGGGAACACGCTCATGATCGTCGACCCTGCGAGTCTCCTTTTACGGTTCTTGATTTTAGGCTTCATCACATTCTTCTGACCTCCCGCTTTTCTTGAGTTTCTTGGTCCCTTCTTAACTCCACAATAAGGAAGGAGTGAAGGGTGAAATTTCTGAGTACTCTTCTTGATTCCCAAATTCCTTTCACCCGACCTTGAGCACAGAGCAGTGATTGTTCTTTGATGATCTCAGATCTTTTGTTCCGCATGATACCTCGCTGATAGAGTTCTCTATGATAACTCCTATATTGATCTTGTACCCTTTGAGTATGGCGTACAATGTCTGACTTCTTGTTCTCTCCCTTTGTGCACACATGTTTTGTTGGGACCAAAAGCAGGAAGCCGGGAAATAAAACCATATGCTTACTCTTCGGTAAGGCTTCCTACATTCCCTTGTTCTTGGCGCTTCCTTCTTCTTGGTTTTAAGCACTTCTGGTTAGTGAGCTTCTTGGCAATCTTTTCCAAACTCTGGTTTTCAACGAGTTTCTTGAATTTGGAGCCATGTTTGTGCCTTTATACATGCCGTAGGCCTCGTTGATGGCCCCTTGGCCCAGTGAGACCAGGACTCCTCCCAACAAAAAACGACTCAATCCTTCCTTCTACCATATTTGAATAAAACTCTCTTACAGTCTTTGTATACCACGATTTTTGGTGTCTTGATTTCTCCCCATCCTCTCACCTTTCTATCATCTCCTTGAGAGTAACGGGGTTTTGAATCTCCTCTCTATGACAAACCCATGTTGTATAATATTTTCTTCCACTTGGGAATAAACCGATAAAGACGAAATCTTCCTCTCTTCTTCTCTCTCTTTCCCTTTTACGCTCTTTCTTGAGAAGTCGCCGGAGCTTGGGTGCTTAGTGGCACCTCTTGCTTGTTCTTCCGTGAAGCTCATCTACTTTGTTCTCATGGCGAGTTTCTTCTTCTAATTGTTCATGTTCCTCGTAATCTCGTCAGGTTAGGAATTTGAGGTGGAATTTCAGCCATTGGAAGCGAGGAAAAGCTTTCGGAAGGTTTAGACATTTAGGGGTTTCCCAGGGTTGAGATTCGAGGAAGGAAGACGAAGGTGAATAGTTATGTGGGTTGGGTGAATGAAAGTTTCCAACGGTTGCAATTCGATCAATGTTTGTGGAGCTAGTGTGCTTGATTAAGACGCATGTCTTGACTTCAATTCCGCCTCTTTTTATTTGAGATCATTAAATTTAGGGCTTTAGTGAGTAGTTGGCACTTAATAGCACTTTATGTCGCGACATGCCTAGGATGTCCCAGCGACAATACAAGATTTTCTAGGAATTGTTTGATGTGGCGACTTCCTTTTCATTTGAAACTTAATTCAGCATCGTGAATTCCTAGTGGTGTCGCGACATATATTCTTCTTCATTACACGAGTTGCCCTTTGAGACGGGTCCACGGCAGTGATGTTTTGTGTGACATAACTATGTCATGACGTAACTTCTTCTGTCGCGCCATAAATTATTTAACTCAATGATTTCAAAAACCTTGAATTCTCTTATTGTTCCTAACCCATTTAAACATCTCTTCAGGCATATTGTAAGCAAAGATTTAACAATTAATTCAAGTATTTCTACAGAATTGGGTTAGAGCGAAGGTTGCTCCCCTTTTTCTCATATCGACTCCTGCAGGATTCTTTGGAATTATTCACGTAGTTGCCTTGCTATTCATGTCTTTAAACCTTGCGAAGATCTTCTTGATAAAGAAAAATCTAATTAAACTCTGTTCCGATTTCTAAAATTAAATCTATCCTTCTAAAAATCATCGACTGGTTATCGTGACTAAAGAAGAATTATTTGAAATTTAAAATCGGAATTTAAATCCCTTATGGGTTGCCTCCCGTTAAATTTTGCTCGATTTTGAGTCCTTATTTGGACTTCTTGTTGTGGTATTCTTCTTTTCCTTAAGAACCGGTTAGGTTCATCATTTCCCTCTTCCTGTTTAGATAATGCTTTAACCTTTGTCCATTGACCTTGAATTCTTCCCCATTATAGTCTTGATTCTTGCTCCCGAATGTAGTGCCAGACATTCTGCATTTTTGTGCGCTCAGTGGATTTTAATTTCCACGAAGCGACTTGATCTACAGGAGTGCACGAACTTGTTCCTGATTAAACTCTTTTCTCAAAATTCTCGATCATGCCATTTCTTTGTCTTGTCTTGTATAATGTATTATCATAGGCTTCATTTCTCAGTTCTTCCAATTCGAGCAGTTGGAGCAGCTTTCTTCCTTTACTGACCTTACAAATCAGTTTAACTTCTTAATATTTGCATATTCTGCGTTGTATTCTAATTGAGGTAGATGACATGGTTGCAAAAACAACTCTGTAATAGGGACATTCGATGATGCTTGTATGCGATTCTGTAAGCCCAAAGTGCATAAATCAAGTTTGGAAGATAATCCTTCTGCTTGAGCCCTGATCTTCCAAGTATTCTTTTGATCCTCCACATTTGGAAATTTACCTTGTCCATTGGCTTTTTAGGGGATGATAGGCTAAACTCATTACATGCTTGATCATACACACTCATGAGTTTTGCAAATGTTTTGTTCTGAAATGGGTTCCCAAATCACTAATGATTCGGGGTTCGAGTCGCGAAAATATTCTTTTACGAGAAACTCCTGGCTAATAAATAGCATCATTCCTTGGACAAGCCCTTTGCTTCCCACCCATTTGAAGCGTAATCTATTGCTAGCGGTATGTATAGGTTTCCAGAATGATGGTGAGAAAGGTCCCGTAAATCTATTCCCAGAACATCGAATTTGTATCACCATAATACCTTTTAGGGGCATTTCATTCTGCTTCATGATATTTCCAATCCTTTGGCACATCCCCATGCTGTTTAACCCTGCACAATCCACGGAGATAGTGGGCTAAGCAAAATCACGATTGGGTATCTTGTGAGAAAACGTTTCTTTCGCCCGAAAAATGTCCCAAATATGGTGATGCATGGCATTCATTTAAAATGTTGCCTTGTTCACCTTCGGCTATCTTCTTATTATCATGTCGGCACCTCTTTTGAATAATAGTGGGTCATCCAGATATAATACACAGCAATCGGTCTGAGTTCCTCTTACTGTTTGGTATTTGAATTACGAAGGCATTACTCCACAAGCGGATAATTCTGGCATCGGTATACCATGGTAGTTGGAAGGAAACCTTAAACAATTGCTCATCTTGGAAATTCTCACATTGCGTAACATTTTCTTCCATCACTTTGCTTCTTTCTACTCTTGACAAGTGATGACTCTATCACATTTGTCATCCCTTTTATCCTTGATTTCCAAATCAAACTCTTGCAATGACACCACCTTATCGAGCCTTGAAACAGCTTCCTTTTTCGACATCAAGTATTTGATTCTTTGCATGATGATGTGAATCACCACATAGGATCCTAAAATGTATTGCCTAAATTTTTCACAAGCAAATGCTATAGCTAGCATCTCTCCTTTTTCGGTTGTGGAGTAGTTCTCTTGTGCTTCATTGAAGGTCTTGCTAGCATAGTATATGGCCCTGAATACTTTCTCTTTTCTTTGCCCTAACACAGCTCCCATGGCAAAATCACTGGCATCACACATTATTTCAAATCCCTGATCCCATTACGGTGTAGCATTATAGGTGCTTGTATCAACTCAGTCTTGATTTCTTCAAAAGCATCCTTAAAAGTCTGTCGAGTGAACCTTGTATCTTTTTCAGTGATGCGCATAGTGGTGCGGCTATTTTGAAAAATCTTTGATGAATCTCACATGAAATCAACATGCCCCGAAGCTTCTTACTCCTTTTCTTGTGGTAGGTGGTGCAAGAGTTTTGATAATGGATACCTTGGATTAGTCCTTGATCCCGATGCTTGAAATTTTATGCCCCGAACAATACCTTCTGTCACCATAAAATGGCATTTTTCCCAATTCAATGCTAGCTGTTTGTCTTAGCATCTTTGATCTGCTCGGATTGATTAAACATTGATCAAAGCTGGATCCATACCTGATAAAGTCATCCATGAAAATTTCCATCACTTCTTCAACCAAATGCGAGAATATGAGACATCCTTACACCTCACGGAACATTGGGCATTACACTGTGAATGGCATCATACGAGAGCGAAGGTACCATAATGGCATGTGAATGTGGTCTTCTCTTGATCATAGGTGCGATAGCGATCGGTGTATCAGTACCCATCCCGAAAACAAAGTGAGATGTCTGCTAGCTTTATCCAACATCGATCAATGAAAATGAGGAAAATGATCTTTTAAGTTTCTTTGTATTAAACTACATGTGTCTGTACCCTCAGTCACATCCTTTGTTCTTGTTAGGATCAGTCGTTTTTTCATTTCGATCCTGATAAACCCTCCTTTCTTTGGAACCACATGGACCGGGCTCACCCAAGGACTATCTGAAATAGCATAGATAAAACCGACGTTAATGATTTGAGTACCTCCCTTTACGACTACTTCCTTGTCATTAGTTCGGTCTCTGTGGTGGATGGTTTGAGTCTCTTCATGAATCTTATGCATGCAAATTGATGGATTGATACCCTTGACTCTTCAATGGACGAGCTAAGCGATTCCATATGCTTCCTTAATATTTTTGACAGAAATCTTTGTTCCTCGGCATCAGTATGGTACGAAATGATCATTGGTTTTTCTTTGGTAATTCTAAGTAAGCATACTTTAAATGACATAGCGACTCTTTGAAATTAGCCGCTGCATCTTGGTTTCTTGATGAATTTTCCTCTTTTCACTATTTTCCCCATAGTGGTTTGTTTCAGCGGGCTTCATACAGTTTCTATAGAATGAAAGCTGGCGTATGGAAATTCATAATAGACATCTTGATATCTTGGAAATTCATCTCTTTTCATTGATAAAAGCTGAATTATTCTGATCATTGTTAACATCGAGGTTGGAAGTATAGACAAAATCGGCTACATTGCAATATTCCTTTGTCATAATACATATTTTGCCGTACTTCGACGAGTTAAAGCAGCGACTGTTCTCCCGACCCTCAAGATAGAACTCCTTTTTATATCGATCGATGACTCGGTAGCTGGAATGGTCTTCCCGATAACGGGAGTACTTGTGAATCTTCTTCCATGTCGGAATCATAAAGTCTGGGAAAACAAACTTCCCAACGGTGACAGTACATCATGATGACTCCTTACGGTTTTACCACATCGATCATCCGCCATTTGAAGAGTAGCAGTTGTGGGAGTAAACTCCCCTGACAGTTTCTTGCGACGAGATAGAGGCATCAAGTGCTAGCTCTGAGTCGCGAGAGAGCTTCACGGAATTCAATTCCTCGACAATACAAGGGATTGTGAAACTCGAGGGTCCTTCATCTTCTTGGTAATTCCTTTGCGATTGCGCGCTGCCAGTGGCGGTGAATTCACTATTCCTTCCTCTATGACTTTCTTTTCTTGCTCGTATGTCCTTGAAATTTTCACCGCAGAGTGGCATTTGAGTTACCACTTCGATAAAGCATACTTATCTCCGACACGGAAAGTTTTCAGAACCTTACAAGCGCTCCTCCATCCTTGACCTGCGATCTCTGTGGAAATGGAGCTGCGAGGGCTTTGATCCTTGGATGTTCTTCCTCTATTCTTTCTTTTTAATTTCTCAGTTCCTCTTCCCTTTTAAGTCTTGCCCTTTCGTCTTTGTTCTTTGTCATCTTTCTCTTTCATCTCTTCTAGCTCCTTCCCACTCCTAAGCTGCACAGCCATGCGATCTTTAGGTTCTTTCTTGTATCACTTGGAAGGCATGCTCCTACGGCTTTGTAGGTTAGGGCGAATTTGCCACTGTGTCTCAGTTCTTGAGGATGCATTGGTGGTGTTCTGAAAAATTTGAGAATTGGTAGCAGTTGCTTCCAACTCTGCAAACTTTTGTTCATGGAGGTTCGCGGCTGTATTATCCCCGTGAGCTATGGCATACGTTCTTGAATTGGGCCCTCATAGAGGCCACGATATTCGTTTAAATGCTATTTCCTTTAACTCTTCTTTCTTTGGAACTTGTGGTGGTTGTTGATAACCACAGCGGAGGTTGTCATGCCTTGGGCACTTGTGAAGCCCCTCACACCATAAGAAGAGAAATCTCATGGTTCCTCAGTCTTTGGTGATAATGTGTGCGAGGTTAGTATTGGGTTTGAAATGGTAAGCTCTTGGCTCACCCAGGAATAATTAACCTCTTGACATCATAAGTTCTTGATTCACCACCTCCTCTGGCCCATACCCTTCAACTCCTTTCAATTGCTCCTATTTCATGAAGCGGTGTGTCTTTCTTTCTTGTCCAGCACATTGCATAATGGCATCAGCAGCTTCCATGGCTGTCATCTTGCTCGACTCCATGATCACTTTCTCTGCTTTGTTTCCTCTTGGCTCGAAGGAGTTTCATGTTACATTAGCAGTTCTTGATGACTCTTTTGCCTCTTGATGCGCGGCCTTTTAGTTTTGAATGCTCCTGACATGAAGCATCAATGATCCCTTTTGATATATCATTGAGCATGATATACAATGTCCATCGGTTTTGAGATCTATCCGGAGTGCATTGGACATCTTCTCGACAAGCGTTTGAATCTTGACTACTTCGGGCTTTCATCTTCCCCCTGGCTGGGAACACAATGATTTCCCTCCTTCTTTACATGGTGAGAAATTTGAAGAGAATCTTCTAAATAGGCACCTATGAAATTACACTCCAGTGTCCAATGAATATATGGTAAGGTCGTACCATGTATTTGCTGTATCTCTTAGAAGATGGGAATAGATGCGAGTTTATGACTCACAGTCTCACCCCATTCGACAACGGTATTAGCCATCTGAGAATCTTCCCGGAGTGCTCGTTTGGATCTTGATCTGGGATGACCGATGGCCCGATCTTCTTGGACCATTATGTCCGATCTTGGCTTGATTAAAAATTATTAGCATCAAGCTGGGTTGTCGATTCTTGAGTATTCTTCCTGTATAATTGGTCTCCATAAATCCTCCATTGCTCCAGTGGTAGGCCTTCTAGCTTCTTCTATATGTACTTCAACTTTGATCACGCCTTTCACATGCAGTCATGGATTTAGGTTTTACGCCTTCCTTGTCTTTCTCGAACTGAGTGTCCTCTACATTTAAATTAATCGAAAATTTGGAGACTCGAATCAGTGTTAATTTCCCCATGCATGAAGTTTTCTGAAAGCAAAACACACTCCATTAATAGGATTAGTCAAATCAACAAATATATTCAATGTGCTTACGTTAAAAGGTTAGTGGCAAATGAACCCTTTGTAAATCTATTTTGTTCTTTTTCTTTAAATGTCCAAATTAGTATTTCCTTCTTTCATCTGAATATTGATCTTTAAAATTCTTTCGATCCCCGGCAACGGCGCCATAAAACTTGTTGGGAGACCAAAACACATATGCTAATTTGTCACATCAGTGTCCAAGGACTATTAGCTAATCCCTGACAACGATGTCATAAAACTTGTTGCGTGAGACCAAATGACATATACACAAGTTTATAACAAGATTGCAAGACTATTTATCTAATCCCACAGCAGCCTTGCCATAAAACTTATTGACATTATACTATATAAACCAAAAATCTCTTAAGTAAATCATTTTCAAAGTTTGGTTTTGAGTGCGATGTCTGCCAGTGCAATTAAACGAGTAATAAAAATGATTTAAGTCAGATATCGATCCCGCAATCTCGAGAATTTTAAATCAATTACGACTACTCAATTTCCATACTATTTGGACGAAAAATGATAGTAGGATCCGACATTAAGGTCTTTGAAAATCAACGAACAAAAGGAAAATGGCGAGCGAACCAATCATTTGGAAGATAAAGAATAAAGAATAATTAATAGAAAAGAAAATAAATGGAAACGAGATAGTTATCCTTTGGAGTACCCATCGAGAATCTTACATTGTGGTAGTATCCAATTCTGTAGTTAACTTGATAAAATTTCTTAATCATTTCGAGTTTTAAAAATCGTCGAGGCATTTTAAGCGGTGCGACTGGATCTCCACACTCCACGATTCATTATCTAATTTTGACTGATTCTCTCGAATACGGGGGAATGAGATAACTACTTTTAAAGGAATTTCCTTAATACAGGTATTTTCTTTTGCAATACTTCATACCCATTTGCGTGTAAACCTTACTTCAGTTATGGTCGACAGGATATACAACCTCGAGTTTACTCTTCCTCGAAAATTGGAATAGATCACCTCTCCTTGATTAGATCTCGGCTAACAGGATTGGCCTGTATCGGGTGAGTTAGAACTCTTTGCTTGTTTAAATTGATAACTCGTTCAACTCGTTCTTGATTTCACTTGAAGTGAGGAGAAGAGGAGGATTTTATCTAAGTAAACTTACAAAGCTCGGCGGATCTCAAATAGCGAGGTTAATACCTTCAAAGAAATGTTCATTAACTCGGGAATGTCTTCTGCTGTCCTCGAGGACCTCCTTGAAATCGAGTAATTAAACAAATCTTATACGGGTATAAGAGGCGTGTCGGATAACATTAAACCCAAAGCCGGTAAAATTCTATTGAAATTCTGAAAATTCTTTGGCTTGGCTACGGGGAAAGATAATTTAATTGTAACATTTACTCAGTGTTGGGTTCCTGATTGCAGAATTACCTGCGACTTTCCTGCGATGTAGAATAAGCGCATTTATTTGGAAAAAATCCGAATTCGAAAATTTATGCGAACTTCAACATTCCAGGTAGTAATTGGAAAAGAGGTGAATTACGCATTCGACACTAACTCAAACGATAACATCGATTCAGAAGAATAAAGAAAAAAACTAGAGCGATAAATCTAATCCTAATCTCTAACTATTAACATTGAAGAAAAATAAAGAAAAGAAAGAAAGAAAAAAATAAAGAAAATGAGCCTTGACTATCCAGTTATAAATGCGTGGCCGTCCAACTACGTTCCTCTTACCGGATAGGCTGCGTATTTATAGGATTTCTCAGTTGGGCCCCTAATCCCGATACGATCTTTGTGGATTTCCAAGTGGGTTGGCCCATGTTAATGTTCAGGTCGCGACTTCAACTTTCTTGTCGTGACATCATCCATGTCGCGACTTCGATCTCACGTCGCGACGTCTACTTAAGCCTCTGCAGCTTTCATTTATTAGTGCCTGATGTCGCGACATCAATCCCTTGTCATGATATCGGCTCATGAATGCTGCAGCCTTGGTGGTGTCTCGATGTGCGACATGAACGCTGTGGCGACATGCGCTTCATGGCCGAGCTTTCAAGCCCGTCCTCTTGATGTCACAGCTGATCGGGATCAAAGTCTGCGAAGCTTTGATTGATGATTCTGATGTCTGACCTTGTCACATTATGGCTTTGCGGGTTAAAGGGTTAGCTATAATAACCGACATCAATCTCTTGTCGCGGCGTCATTTTAGACAAATTGCTGCCTTCAATTGGTATTTCGATGTCGCGACATCGGTCCTTTCTTGGCAGCATCTCATGTGTTTCGCGACTTCATTGGTCGCTCATGTTGTCGCGACATCAATCTCTTAATCGCGACATCGGCAAAACTTCTGGCTTCCCGCGATTGCTCTTGGTGTCGCGACGCCGATCTCTTGTCGCGATCTCATCAAGTTTCTTCCCGGGTTTCTGATGTCGCGGCGGCTTGATCTGGCGGTGGATATGCGACCTCTTCTCTTCCTGCATTATTCATGGCCTTACCCGTATTAGTGCCGATGTCACGACTAACTTATCCGGATGTCAGCGACATGAAGTCTTCTTTTCTTCATTTCTGGTTGCTTCACTGGAATTTCTTTAACCCTCGGCCTGCCTTGTTCTTAGTAAGCCGTTTATTGGAGTTTAAGCTATACGACTGGATATGCATTTTGATTCTTGCTAGAACTTGCGACATCGAGTTCCTTAAATGGCTTTTTGTAAGCGCCTTTCCTGGCTGCCGACTTGTGACTATTATCTCATTAGCGGCTCATCACCTTAGCCTTTTACGCACAAAATTCTTCTTTTCTTGATTCCTGCTATGTAAATTGGTGAGTTTCTTCATATTTACACCAAATTAATTGTCACTTTTTTAAATGAAAATCAAGCGAAAAATGTGGTTCTTTTTAAATCTGATGACTTAAGCTCATCATGCCCGAATGTTTCGGCCAATTTTGCTCGGGAAAACTATGAAAGTATATATAGATGATATGTTGATAAAGTCCAAGGAACGCCTGGATCACGCTAACCATTTGCAACAGGCATTTGACCTCCTCAAAACCTATGGTATGATGTTGAACCCTACAAAGTGCGCATTCGGGATCAGCGTAGGACGGTTCCTGAGCTTCATGATGACATAAAGGGGGATAGAGGCCAACCCTTCCCAGCTTAAAGCCATTCTCGAGTCTCCAGCCCCGAGCTCTAGAAAGGAAGTACAACAAGCGATGGGCGATTAAGACGCCTTGGGGCCGATTTATTTCACGGTTCCACAGATCGCTTAAAGCCTTTTTTGCCACCACAAAGATTTGTCTGGCTGGGGATGGAGCGAAGAGTGTGATCAGGCCTTTACTCGAGATCAAAGCATTACTTAGCGAGCCCCAATCTGCCAAGTCTGACATGGCGAAGCTGTTCGTCTACCTGCGTAGTCTCAGTCTGACGATAAGTGCCGCATTCAAAAGAATGAAAGCGGGAAGCCAAAGGCATAATTCTTACGTCGACAAATCCTTGTAGATGCAAAAACTAAGGTATAGCCATCTTAAGCGGGCCAACGCCCTCGGGATAAGCGGCAAGCGCCGCCCCTTACTTGGTTACCCGTTTTGCCGTATTAAATAACCTCCCCTTTGAAGCACTATACATAAGCACGACTTATCGGGAAGAATGAAACCGATGGGGCGGTCGAGACTAAGTGAGTATGGTATCTAATACAAGTCGAGGCTTTCAAAAGGCAGGAGTGCTAGTTGATTTCATGGGGAACTCCCGGTGAGCATGCCTGGCTTGATTTGGTGGTTGAGCTCCCTCGATATGTGGGACGTCGGTGGGATCCGGGGCGGAGCATTGGTTTGTAGTTAAGAACTCACGTCAGGAGAGCAGATTGGCTTGAGCAATCGGCTCGAGGTTAGGTCACCTCCCAACAATGAGTCGAATCTGAAGGCCATCCTATTTGGGCTCGGTGCACTCTGTCTGACGGACTCTTGATTCGAAGTGACTCCCGATTGGTGGTCGAGATGAGTTAACGAGAAAAATTCGAGTCGAGACCCTGGGCCGTGAATCGTCTCGGGTAAAATAATGCTTGAACGACTTTCGGTTTGGAAGCTGAGCCGATCCCAAGGGACTCAATGAAAGAGCAAACGCGGTGGCCTCGGTGGTAGCCTCTCGCAATCTTTGAAACCATATTTACTTTGTTACTATCGATCGGGAACATCGTTGCATCCTCAGCGAATTAAACCAGTAAAGTGAGGACCCGATCCTGGATGGCCCCATCCACCCTTTGTATCTAAGCACAAGACAACTCAAATAGAGAGGGACAAGGCCCCTGAGCTTCAAATTTAGGCGGCTAGATTTTCCTTTGATCGTGGTGCTATTAAATGATCCTTGGGCTATCTAGGTATCTAAAGTGCTGTGCTGACAAGCAGTATATCTTCATTGTTTTGCATAGAGGAATATCTTGAAAATCACCCCGGTAACAAAACTCTGGCCCATCGGGCCTACACTCAAAGTTACTATTGGCCGACCATGAAAGCTGATTCTACCAATTATACTAGAAAGTGTGATCGGCCACCCGACTTGTCCTAAATCAAATCATGGTTCAAGACTTGTCTCATCTACAGCCCTTGGCCCTTTGCCTGATGGGGGATCGATATAGTTGGACCCTTCCCCACCTCTCATCGACCCGAACTTACTATTGGTGGCCAGTTATTTCGAGTAAGTGGATCGAGATTCGAAGCATTCTCTAGATTAAAGATGGGATGTCACTCGGTTTATGCGGAAGAATGTGTGTGTTGATTCGGCATCCCGGTCGATCGTCTCACGTGGCGGACTGATTTGGCGATCGAATTACATGAAACTTATGTCGAAATTGAAGATGTAAAATCATCTCCGCTGATGCTACCGTAAGCCAGTAAGCGAGGCCTCCGGCGAAAACCTTGTTCGCGCGGCCTTGAAAAAGCGATTGGATTCGGTAAGCGAATGGGTGGATGAACTCTCGGGAGTACTGGAAGCTAGAACCACTTGCCCATAAACCCAGCATATCTCATAGTTTGCAAATCACGTATGGAATGGAAGCTATCATCCCCACGAAAATTGGTATGCCTACCATCCGGACAAATACCCCCAAGCAGGGGAGTATAGAATTAATGATCTAGGAGCTTGACACAGTCAATGAATTATGAGAGTCAGCAGCCATCCGCATAGCATCCTACCAGCACCGTTTGGAAAGATCTTACAATAAACGGGTTAAGCCTCGAGCATTCCAACTCGGGGACTTGGTGCTAAGAAGAGTATTTGAGAATACGATTATTGACATGAAAGTTCCGGTGATTGGGAGGATATATCTTATCATCTGATAGGGAATCAAGGGCTTCGCCTTATGCAACACATCTTAGAGGTATTATCAATAAAGAATGATTGATATCAAACAAATGTTCATTTTCTCCTCACAATGATCAACACTTAGAAGTCGGATGGCGGGAAAATGACATGTCAGGCAGGTGAAGATAACATCTAATGGGATTAGCAAAATCGGATAAGCGCGGTAAAATGACTTGTCACGGCTACCGGTGAATATAGCTAGTCGGTCGCTTAAAAGTCAGGATGGCGCGATAAAATGACATGTCGGTCAAATTGAGGTAACTTCTAAGCGGTGGCTTAAAGACCGGATCAACGATAAGATGACATATCACGGCGGTATAGATAATTTCCTAGCGGTAACTCAAAGTTCGGACGGCCTGATAAATGACATATCCGGCTCGGTATGGATAAATCTAGCAGGTTAACACGTCAGGATGGCGTCGAATGGCGTAGGGAAGAAAAAAGACCCATCTGGGGTTCGAGTACAAATGATATTTGCCTAATCAAGCTTGGGGCGTAAGTGTAAAGTGCCTTCGTTTCGATTTAGAAATCTATCATCTAATTCGCGGCGTCCGAAGAAGATATCACTCGACTCAGCTAGCGTCCTGACTTGGGACTACGAAATAAGATATCTGTCGACTAGGGCAATTTGGCTCACATGCAACAGGCTAATGAAGAAACTTTATCGAAAAAAAAAGCAAGAAGTAAAATGTCGAATCTGACGAAAAGATTGTCGAATTAAAATACATTTGATGATTCTTTATGGCCCTAACCCTCGACCTCACCAGGCCAAGGGCTCCGGTGAGTATATCAACCTCTCCTCATTGCAGAGGCCTTTATGCACTAAAGCTTCTTGGCGGTCTCGTGTGGGCTCGACGATGGACAAAGAAGCGAATGAAGAGCGAGGGCATCGAGATTCATGAAAAACTTCACGGGGTAAAGAGGTAGATGTATCTCGGCATCACGGGAAGGATTTTAGGTTTACTCCGCGGATATCGTGGGCAGAAATTCAATTTACGGAAAAATGGCAAAATCATGTTCGGTTAAAAAAATCAGGAGTTTATTCTGGATCTCGGATAACGAAAGCAGTTTCCATAGTTGGAATTATCCATAGAAATCTGACTATATTAGATTTGGGTTGAATTGGGGCCGGTCGGAGTTGGCACGTTTTTCGAGGCATCGCGTTTTGGGTGCCATAAAACGATATTTGAGGCGACGAAAGTCACATATAACACGTACTCATGTGCCATAAGCGGCATGAGTAGAGAAAGGATGAAAATGGACGGCCGAGATAGTGTCGAGTGTCAAAACTGGGAAAAGAAGGACATAGATGTCATTTTGGAATTGTTTAAATGAGGAAAAGACAAAAGAGGAATAGTGTCATCCTCTTAAAGACCAAAACGTAAGAAAACTAAGGGGGATGGGATCACATTAATACATTTTTATGGGTTTAGTGAGAGAGCGTCCACATGCTCTGCTACAGAAGTTGTAGGAGATCAGGCCCAGGTCGAGGAGTCTTCGGAGCGAGAAGGAAAGTTGTTTTACACGGAGCGGGCCACTCATGGACTCGGGTTTTGGGAGTTTTCATCAAACTCCGAGAGGTAGGGGTTTCTCCCTACTTGGGTTTTACTCTTTGTTTAAGTATTTTATTGATGTTTGAGTTGAATGAGGCTGTGAGGGGCCGTTTGATCGGTTCCAAATCTTGGAATCGAGGTGTTGGATTTTTGGAACCCATGTGGGCCGGTCAGGTATTTGTCATGGTGACTAGCGATGCCATGGTGCAAATTTGTGTTATGAATGATGCATTGACGTGTGTGGCGGAAATGGCCAGGTAAATGCGGGTTCTATAGTGAGCCAGGTGATTGGTGATTTCTTAGGGAGCAGGTAACGGGTTTCACTTTCATAGGAATAGTGTTCCTGAATATATTTTTGTGTGAAAATGTGTTTAGTCGAAATAATTCAAGTTGAATCATTCAGCGTTTGATATTAGTGGTGAGTGAAATTTAATTTTTATGTATGGAATGTGAACAAATTACATAACATGTTTGTATGATTTAGTTATGTGAATATATGCATGATTATATGTTGCATGTGTTATAGAATTGAAATGGAATTGTACATTTCCATATGCCTTTAGGGCACCCTAGGACGATAGGAGTGAGTGCATGAGGTAATTCTAGAGAGAATGGTTTCGGAGGGTTGTCTAAAAATAATAATGATCGGAGGGTAGTCCATACTAAAAATATCAATCGTCGGAGACGACCCAATTGATATACATCGGAGGGTAGTCCATACACAATATGTCGTCGGGTCGGCGATTGTTATCTCGGAGGATGATCCACTAAATATAACATCGGAGATAGTCCACTACTTATAACGGAGGGTAGTCCACAAATAATAACAAATATCTTTGTTAAAAAAAGTAATGTTTCTCACACGTGGCTTAGGCAAGTGTGAAAGAGTAGGTGAGGACTCGGGATGTGAGTTGAGCATGTAGACATTCAAATAGGATCACGCATTTGCTTGAATGTTTGTTTTCATTGGAGCATTGCATATGCGGCTTGGGTGGAGTAGCGTTGGGGTGGTTCCTTCTTGAGCATTAGCTCACCTGTCGAGGAACATATTTTCGGTACGGGGAGCGCGCACGGGGGCGTCACAGTAGAGGCTTTAGGAAGCTGAGTGTGGCTGAAGGTTCTTGATGTATACATGTATTAGGTTTTTTGATTTTTTAATACATGTGTTTGTATAGAGTAGGCACCAGCTCTTGAAAGCATGATATATAGTTGATGTATGATGATGGATATTGTAGTATGGAGTCTGAGAGACCGTTTTTATTCATATATGTATCATGTGATTGGCGGTTGGATGGTGTTGTACTGAGGTGAGCTCCCGTACAAAGGAGACTATGCTCGATTTTGGTGGAGAGATGTGGTCTGACATTCACGAGTGTTAGCGGGTTGTGGGTGGTCAGCCAGGACCCCGGGTTTGGGCGTCACGACTTGGTATCGAGCCTAGGTATCTGACCTGGGGCTTGGGGGGATTGGAGCTTAGGCCATGCAATTTGAGGTGTAAGAACATCGCTGTGGGTGTGGTTACGATGTTGGTTAGGTGTGAGATTACAGGAAATCAAGAGACGAAAACTAGAATGTTTGCATGCATGTATTTGGTGTGTTTTGTGTGATTTGATAAATTTGTTGTGTGAAAAATATTCATAACATGAATGATGTGTGATCATGTATTGTGTATGGTTTGTGTGCTTAGTAGATAGCACATAAGAAAATTTTTGGAGTTTTTTTCTTTGTGGGTAGCGAGACAAAAGGAGAAATAAAATAAATTTGAATAAATTTATTTAGTTTAATGGATAATAAACTAAAATTTTAATAAATTTTTCACGGTTGAACACTAGGTTTAGTGTTGGATTAAAGTTTGTGAGAGATTTTAGACAAAGTGTCCTAATTTAAATGAAAAAAAAAAAAAATAAAGTGGAAAATTTTTGTGTTTGGGTTTACAGTGTAAAATTGAAAATAAATTTTACAAATTTATTTGAATATTAAGGAAAAAGAATTGAGGATGAAGAAAATAATTTTCTAAGGTTTACAAGTTGTAAATTGAAGAAAATTGAGTAAATAAATTTTTATAAAATTTATTTGAGTATTAGAAAATGAAAAAAAAAACAGAATTATATTTTTTTGTATATCTTCAGATAAATTGGAAGAAATGAAAAAAATGTATTCTTATGTTTTTAGGTATTTCGATAGCATGTGTGAAAAAAAAAAAAATTTATATATGTATTTTTTGGGCATTTTCGATGATTTGGAAATAAATAGAAAAAAATTATGCTTTCGAAGGAGTGCGTAAGCAGTTTAGGCTACTCCTAATTGTATTGTGAAAAAAAAAAAAAATTGTATTGCGAGAAGAGGTGTATTGCAAGATGGAGTCACGATAGGTTAAAAAAAAAATTGTATTTAAATACACCTTTGTGTGAACAAAACTACTTGAATGGTTGAATTGTATTTACCGTACCTTAGTGTATTACAATGAAGCGGAAGAAAGACATTGGAATTGTATTTACTGTCTGAGTTTATTGTATTGCAAGAGGGGGGTTGGTTTGGCTGGGTTGTATTGTAATAGGTTAAGTGTATTGTGATATGGTGGCTGGGAGAGTGAAATTGTATTGCAATAGAGTGGCTGGAATTGTATTGCAAGACAACAAGGGGCTGCTGGAAGTGTATTGCAATACAATTATTGTATTGTGACCAACAGTATGTGAGCGATAACGGTCCAGCGATCCAGCGCGAGCAGTAAATTCGAGAAAAAAATTTTTTGAAATAAAAATTAAATCAAATGAGAGAAAAAATTTTAAAAATGAAATTTTTCAAAAAAATAAAATTTTGTTGATAAATATGATTTGATATAGTTGTCTCATTTGTATTTACACCCTTGGGATCTGTCGATTAATGTTGCGGGTTTTGATTGCGTGATTTTGTGTTTCAAATTAACGTGAAAGGACATATACACGGTATGATGTATGTAGGAATTATGATTCGCGATTGTTGCGTAGGAAATTATGCGGTGTAATGCGTATAGGAAAAGTGAATACTAAGGTTAGGAACACTATGTGTAGGGTTTGAGTGTATCGTGAGCAGAGCTTAGATTTTCTTGAAATAAATGAGATTGAGTGGATTGGAAGTTAGCGCCACTTAGGGAAATGAGCAGGTCCGGGTTCATGGTTGTCGAGTCTACTAGTGAATTGGCGTGTCTTCTTCCAGTTAGGCGAAATGGTCGTGAATCTTGTTGCCATTTGACTTATGTAGATGGCTAGTCGAGGGAGAGGACGTAGAGGGCGTGTAACATCCCGAAATATACCTTAGCAGTTTTCGGACTTGTTTAGGGTATATTAAAAGCTAAATGGAAATTTTCGGAAAATAAAACAAAGACCCGGAATTAATAATAGAGACAAGGGTAAAGTGGTCTTTTACCACTTGAGGACAATAATGGCATAAATCAATAAGTTATATGCCAAATGACATAAATCAATAAGTTATATGCCATTATGGAATTTGAGAAAGATGAAATAGAAATTGGAATAGAAATAGAAGAGAATAAAGGGGTTAAATGCAATTATGAAAAGTTAAAGAGTCAGTAAGGTTTTGCGGCTTGTGCAGAACATAGTAGCTAACAAAATATGGGATAAGAAGAGCAAATTGGTCTCTCATTTGAGAGACCAAACCGTAGAAGAGAGAGAGAGGGGGAGAGAAGAAGGAGAAGAGAAAGAAGAGAGAAGAAGAGGAAGATGAAGAAGAAGAGAAGGAGAGAAGTTGACAACCCAGAGTATGGAACTAATCTTGGTATAGATCATATGGAGTTTGTGGCATTCGAGAAAAGTTTAGAGATCAAACTGGGTTGTTAGGATTTCATCTAACCAAAGACATAATGAAATTAAGGTTGGTAAAACTCTAAATCACACACGAAAAGTAGGGAAATCCTCCACTTTGAGGGTGGATTCATGGTTAATAATAAACAATTGAGTTAGGAGTTTAGAATAAACCCTAACAAATCCTTGAGTTTTAGCTTAAGTATGGGTTAAGACTCATATTAGAATGGTTTTGAAGAAATTCATGATAGGTCTTTGGAAATAAGAAGGATTGAATGATAAATTGAGTAGAAAAGAGATCATAAGATGAAATTAAGTGGTCTTGAAGTGTTTTATAAAGTATAGAGTTGGTTTGGGATGAAAAATATGGAAAAATGGGAGAAAAACACACATTTTGGGCATTTTGGGTGACATGTACCAGTACAACGTGAACATGTACCGGTACATCTTGTGTTCTGGTCATCTTTGGCCAACATGTACGGTACATGTTGTTTCTGCTACGGTCTGACCACATTGTTTTCAGTTTGACCCGATTTTGTATTTGGCCATAACCTCATTTTATTATCGATTTGAGTTATTCAAGTGGGCAATTAAAATAGACTTCAAGGAAAACCATCCATATAGGAAAATAGATATCAAGTAAAAATTATGATTCGTGGCCCAAAATCCACTCGAAGTGGGACTATGTACAAACAAATTCTGGTTTCAGTGTTTGAACATAGAGAAGTCGGGTTGTTTCGGACGTAACTTGAGTTCAGTGCTCAGGTGGGTGATTCCAGTTGGAATAGAACCCTTAGCACCTTAGATTTAAATGATTATAAGGACATAGTGTCAAAATATGAAGTTAAGACCCCGGAAAAATGAGTAATACAAACTGTCACTAGAAAAATCAGTGCAAAATGATATTGTTAATAGAAAATGTCATAACTTTAGTTTCGATGATCCGGTGGATTGATTCAATTCTAAGTAAAATAGATTCATAGAGGAATAAGATATGAATGAGGTGTGATTTCATACACATCATACTTCATAAGTATATGAAGTGCCATATGAAATAGGCATGAAACAAGGAAAACATAGAAAATGCAATATATATATATATAGATGTGTTCATGAACATGAAAATGACATGAATATAGGATTATATGATAGATATACTTAAATGAATAGATAGAACATGCTAAGAACAAATGATAGGAATACGTAAAAGATATGAGAGTATATGATGAACATCTTAGAAGAATAAGATGGAACACGCTAGGAACATATGATGAAAGACATAAATGATAGACGATAGAGATAGCGAAAGATGACAAAGCATAGGAATGAGAACATGTACATAAATGATAGGTACATATAGAAAATGTGAATGAGTAAAGCCTACATGATAGGAATATAGAAAGCACAAGAATAGCTAAAACATGATAGAAATGTATAAATGATATAAAGAGATATGAATATAGAAAGTATATATAGATATATGAATCTGAGAGTGCATAGATGCATTCATGAAATATGATGACAAAACTAAATGATAGAAAAAGATATGAATATATGTATTATATATATATATATGAGAACCAAATGTGAAACTACAGATTATGAACTAATACGAGTAAAGTAACGATAATATATATGCATAAGCAAATATGATAACAATAGTTATTCATGCTTATGAGATATGTCGAGAGAAAATGTAATAAAAATTTGATTATGCATAGGACACGGTAGAGGGATAGATAGGCATGCCTATAGGGAAGATACGATTCTTGTATATTCATGACGGTATTGAAGTACAGTTTGGGTGGAGTGATATAGATCGTTGGATCGGGTGGCCCGCGAGGTGCCCGCGATAGGCGAGATCAGCACGCGCAAATGCGGTGATAGTACCTTAGTGCAGATGGCATATGACATGAGTCCGCTTGTCTCGTATAGTGATGATACCTTCGGATGATATGACGAGAGACCTTTGCCTCGTACAGTGATAGTACCTTCGGGTACACATAGTTTCCCGTATCCGCTTCTAAGGTATTTGCAGACATGAAACCAAAAAGGAAATGATATGTATAGAAGATATGACCTGATATGAGAAGCATAGCACTGCTATGCAATGAAAGTACAGACAATTACAAGAACAAGTAGTACAGTATAAATTGATATGAAAATAAGTATATGAACACAAGAAAAGTAATAAAAGTATACAAAAGCCTGAAAGTATAGGATAGATAGAATAGAGCGTACAAATGTATATGAAGTATAGGAATAGTCTGGGGATAACGGGATATGAAAAGTCTGAGATGAACATAATAGGAAAGTATACAATAGTGCAGTATGAAAGTGAAGAATACGATAAATCATATTGAAAGATGAAAAGAACACTAGACTAGAGACATCTTATGTAACTTGACAAAGAATAGGAACATTGAAGACATATAACAAGCGTGAAAAGATGAACACGGAATTGAAGTATAGGAATATGTAAAAAGTACTTTCGAATAGGAATACGAAAAGTATAAATAGGAGGTCTTAAAAACATAGAGACATGTAATAGAAAAGATTGACATGCAATAGGAATATCAGATGATAAGGAATTACGTTATAGAAATATGTTTAGAGCTATATAATGCATATGTATAAGAACTTGTGTGATCGCCATTGGTGGTTGTCCATGCTTATGTTCCCACTAAGCGTAAAGCTTAGCCGCGTTGTTCGGTCGTGTAGGTACGAGACGAGAAGACAAGGATAGAGGAAAGGACATTCCATCGGCAAGAGCAGGCTCGAGAGATAGGTGCTCACCGGTAGCCTTATGATCTGCGATGTTTTTGTAATAGGTCATTTTAAATGTATAGGTAAATGGGACACTGTATATGTGTATAAATTGTGATGAACACCACTCCGTGGTAGTTCTTTTGTAATATGTACAAATGATTTTTTGTTGTGCGAAATTGTTTGTGCACCCGATGATCTGAGTGAAATCGGAAGAGCAGGTGATGAGAGTCGATGAAGTATAGTATCTCCAGATAGAATAGATAGTCTGGCGCCCGGGACCTGGATTCGACTTCGCCCAGTCGGTCGGGCGGGATCGGGCGTGACGGGCGTCCGGGTGCGGTCGGGCACCGGTGTTTGATCAGCCCGGGGGCTTTGCGGGGATTTTGTAGGTGTGCGGACGGCGAGTATCGCCTGGTGGTATAGCGGGTAGTCGGGGAGGTCTAGTGTACTCCACGGCGAGGTTTAGAAATTGTGACATCCTCACACACATTCTACGGGGAGAAGATCCGATGGTGGCGAGACCATTGGTTCTCCTGATTGAGGGAAGGTGTTAGAGGCTATGGAGATTACCTGGGCACTAAGTTAGGCCCAGGTGTGTGCATTTAGAGAGTGAAAGACCCCGAATATGGTGGAAATGGAGCGAGGACCTCTTGGGGCCAATAGGAGCCTTTGTATGTGAGTTCTCCCAGGGATTAGGGCGAGAATAGGGATGATGGAGTCGAGGTTGTGAGTTGGAGATCTCGGGGGACTCTACTCACAGTGGACTGGATCATGAACATGTAAGAATTCGATGTAATCACGGGGATGGATTACACATTTGACGAACTACAAGTCGTTCTCAGTTGTAGGCGTGGGAGGACCCTACAGCACCGGGGCCGGTACTCGTGTGGTATTCGGGAGGAGACAAACATGATATTTTGCCCCCGAGGATAATTATACGAGTCAGTGTGGCGAGGGACGGTTAAGCGGGTTAGCTAGCGAGCCTTACCACACAGAAGGGACGGAGAGACCAGGACTTAAAATCTACCTCGAGAAATTTGAAATTATGTGGATGTTTTTCTAGATGAGCTACGGACTACCTCACTTTGGGAGGAATTAAGTGAACTTAGGTGTCGAGTTACACCACAGTATACTTGCATCTATGACTGCATAGGATGGCACGGTTGAGTTGTAGGAACTGAGTCGATTACGAGAGCTGTTGGACGAGGGTTTATCGGGCCAAGAGCACTTCGCCCATGGGACACTCGGTTACATTTGCGAAGAAGAAGGGCAAGACCCCTTGTTGTGCACGTAATGAAGCTGATTGAAACGGGATTCACGATCAAGAATCGGTACCCATTATCGGATTGATGATTTATTTGGTCAGTTGAGAGGCGAGTCTGCGAGATGAACCTTTGCCTTTGGTTACCATGTGGTGGGTTAGGGAAACAGATATCCCTAAGACAATGTTTAGGATGCGTTATGGGCACTTTGAGTTTCTGGTGATGCCGCTTTGGATTGGCGAATCACGCCCGGCCCGTCTGTTCATGGACCTCATCGTAGGGTGTTCGACCTTATACAGAATCGGTTATCGTGGTCGCCGTGGATGACATTTTGATCTGCTCGATCGAAGTGGGGCATGGTATCACTTGAGGATCGTTTACGATTGTTGAGAGACCATCGGTACATGCGCGAGATTCAGGTAAGTGCGAGTTTTGGCTGCGAGGTGAGATTTTAGGACAACGTGGTGTCGACATCGGGAGTGTCGGTCGACTGAAGGTCGGTATGTGAGTTAAGAGGCGAATGTCGATCTTTGAATCACGTAGTTTCTTGGGATTGGCTAGGTATGGGAGATTTGAGAATGGGATGAAGTTGTCGATTCGGGGCGGGATCGTAGGACCGCCTGGGACAAGGACTCCGTGGATTTAGGCCATTTTGTGCGGAGAGAGAGAATACGAGGATGCCGGGGCTTTCGGGATGCGGGTGTTAGTAGAAGGGAGGATCGACCTTGCAGTTTGGGAAGAGCGAAGACTTACGCTTCACACGAGTTTGAGACTAGGAGCGAGATTGGGCATGTGAGGCGGGATTGCCACAGAGACAAGGATCCCAGGGGCACTGGAGACGTGCGATCTGGTCATTTGTAGAGAGCAGGAGAGTATACGGTTTATTCCTGCACCACTGGTAAAGGGGTGAAGGAGAACGATTCCCGGTTCGAGTGCTACACGAAGCACTCCAAAGCCTGGAAATAGGCCGGAGGGGCGGAGTGTGGGTCAAAGTCAGGACATATCGAGTTCTTGCGGTGGAGGCGTGGTAGACCTTAGGGTGTGGTAATTTATTGGTTGTTGTCCGGGCTTGACATGGATGAGTTGTGATATGGGTTGTTAGTAATTGGGACATAAGCTAGGGTTGGCATACCGTAGACTGGGATTTAGGCTTAGAGGTTAAGGCGCTTTAGAGGGCCCGGTGCGGATGTTCTTCCTAGGATGTAGGGTTAGAGTTGACATTAGGTCGGGATTATGGTAAGAGATCTCGGTGTGTGTTGGACCTGGGATTAGGTGTCTGATATGGCATTATTGTCGTGTGTAACATCGCTTTGAGTCGGGTGTGGGTGCACGATATGGTCATTAACCACTCTTGGTGAGTGTGGGTTGAGTTTGTCTTTAGGACTATGTCTAATGAAGACTCATAGTTCGATTCGAGGGGGAAACAAGAGGCTGAAGTTAATCGTAGAAGAGTTATGTTAATTGAGATGAAAACCTGCGGTCGGGTTATCACGTAGACTTAAGTTGAGTGATAGGAGTGGAGATGACTCGAAGTTTGGATAACCCTTTGGAATTACATTGTGTGGTGGGCGGCAGGGCTACGATATATATGGATGTCATCGTGACATGGAATTTAGGTTAATGATTAGTGGGTTGTCGCGATTGTGACCTTGGGAAGGTCGCGGGTTTACCTGTAGTAAGGGTTGTGTAGGGTTGCGTTGTGTGGATTATATCTGGTGTTAGAGGGACACGCGAGCATACATCCTGGTCTTAAGGTAGAACGAGTGCCCATGGGACCGCCCTCGACAACGAGTTGCAGGCGAGGTTCTGGATGGCACCCGTATGAGGCATTGTATGGGAGGCAGTGTAGATCCTTAGTTATGTTGGGCCAGGGTGGGAGAAGAGCTCCATCAGGTCTGATCGGTCAGAACACCTTGGAGAAGGTGAGCTTGATAAAACTGCGTCTTCTCACGACTCGGAGGCGGCGGGGAAGAGCTATCTGAATGTCTGACGTCGGCCTGCATAGAGTTCGAGGTTGGTGATCTATTTCCTTGAAGGTGATTCCTAAGAAAAGTGGTGAGGTTAAGTGGCGTGGAGAGCTATACGTCGAGATTCATTGGACCTTCCCGAGGTCTTTCGAGAGGATGAGCCTTTATGCGTACGGTTGGTTTCTGGCAACACGACAGTGTCGTGGTATTCTCACGTCTCCGTACTCAGGAAGTATACTCGAATCCGGCTCATGTGGTGGATTGGGGATGAATTAAAGGTTGACACGGTTGGGATATACGAGGAGGCCAGGTGTGCATTTGGATAGTCATGATCAGGTTTTGCGACCTTGAGACCGTGAAATGAGGGTGCTATGGCGGCACTATGATGTGGAGGAGTCAACATGGGAGCGCGAGGACACGATGCGGGCCACCTATCCCTTCTTATTTAGGGATGAAGGTACGTGGTTTAGTCGTTTAAGATTTAAATGACTGTTTACATGCATGATAGAGTGCACGTTGCATATGCATGTGAGTGATTGTGATTGTCAATTTCGGGACGAAATTCCTTTTAAGGAGGGGAGAATGTAAGTCCCGAAAAATTCCAATTCCTGGAAAAATGGCAAAATCGTAATTTTGATAAAAAAATCCGGAATTTATTCTCTAGATCTCGGATGGCCAGCAGTTTCATCGTTGGAATCGTGTGAAATCTAGCTAGCGAAGTCGAATTAAAGCGGTCGGAGTTGACATTTTTTAGAGGCATCGGCGTTTAGTGCCGTAAAACGATGTTGATGCGACGAAAGTCATATAACACACTCATGTGCGCAAAGCGGCATGAGTAGAGAAAGGATGAAAATGGTGTAGAGATAGTGGGAGTGCCAAGCGGGAAAATAAGGACATAGATGTCATTTTGGAATTGTTTAAATGAGGAAAAGACAAAAGAGGAATAGTGTCATGCTTTTAAAAGAGCCAATACATGAGAAGCAAAGGGGGATGGGATGCAGTAGCCATTTTTATGGGTTTTAGTGAGAGAAACGTCGCTTCTACTTTAGGATATGGGAAGTCCGTCGGAGATCTTCGGGCGAGAAGGAAAGTTTGTTCTACGGGCGGGCCAGCGTGGACTGGGTTTGGGTTCGTCAAACTCCGAGGTGAGGACACTCCCTACTTGGGTTTTACTCTTTGTTTAAGTACTTTGTTGATGTTTGAGTTGAATGGCGTGAAGTAGTTTGATCGGTAAATCTTGGAGCAGGTGTTAGTTTTGGAGCCCATGTGGATAGTTCGTTCTTGTCACGGCATTTTGAAGTGCCATGGTGCAAATTTGTGCTATGAATTATGCATTGACGTGTGTGAGTGGGAAATGGCGGGTAGAAATGCGGGTTCACAAAGTGAACCGATGATTGGTGATTTGCCAGGAACAGTAACCCGAGGGTTTCACTATTCATAGGAATAGTGTTCACAAAATATATTTTGTGTGAAAATGTGTTTGGTCGAGTAATTCAAGTTGAATCGCTCGCGTTTGATAATTAGCCCAAGTGAGCTAATTTTTTATGTATGGAATGTGAACAAAATTACATAACATGTTTGTGTGATTTAGTTATGTGAATATATGCATGATTATATATTTGCATGTGTTATAGAATTGAAATGGAATTGGCATCATGCATTACTTGTCTTATTTGGGGCACCACAGGGCCGATAGGAGTAGTGCATGAGGTAATTCTAGAGAGAATGGTTTGGAGGGTTTAATACAAAAATAGTAATGATCGGAGGTGATCCATGCAAAAATATCGATCCTCGGAGGCGGCGATTGATATACATTGGAGGGTAGTCCATACGATATCGATCGTCGGAGTAGGCGTGATATATGCCGGAGGTAGTCACTAAATATAACATCGGAAACAGTCCACTACTTATATCGGAGGGTAGTCCACAAATAATAACAAATATCTTTGTTAAAAAAAGTAATGTTTCTCATACGTGGCTTAGGCAAGTGTGAAAGAGTCGGTGAGGACTCGAGATGTGAGTTGAGCATGTAGACATTCAAATAGGATCACGCATTTGCTTGAATGTTTATTTTCATTGGAGCATTGCATATGAACTTAGGTGAAGTGGCCATTGGGTGGTCACGCTCTTGGCTTGATCATTTCGCCTGAGGAACATATTTTCGGTCTGGAGCGCACGAGGAGACCGGTTCGATCTGAAGTAGGAGCTTTAGAAGAAAGCACAGTGTGGCTTTGAAGGTTCTTCAAATGTCCATGTATTGGGTTTTATTTTTAATATGTGGTTGTATAGGTAAACTTTAACTCTTGAAAACATGATATATAGTTGATGTATGATGATGGATATTGTAGTATGGGCCCAAGAGGTCGTTTTTGTTCATATATGTATCATGTGATTGACGTTGGGACAGGTGTTGTTCTAAGGGTAGAGCTCCTCGTACAAAGGAGACTCTGCTCGATTTTCGTGAGAGATGTCGGGTCACCTAACATTCACGAGTGTTTCGACGGGTTGTGGAATTGATCAGCGAACCCGGAGTTTAAGCGCGTCACATATCGTGCGCAAAGGCCGCAGCGGTAGTAGCAAGTATTAAAAATCATGTAGTTGCTCACATCAAACTCGCCTCGATCTTGAGCCTCTCTGTGAAACTCTTCTCGAAAAATTTGAAGTCTTCCTTGGTGGCCCCGACTCACGAATAGAGGCGGTGGCTCATCCAGGTCGGTACCGTTCTTTCTTTACTTTCCGGTAGGCCTCCTTTGAAGCCACCAAGGCTTGTTGGAAACGAAAGCGAAGTTAGGAGACTCGACCCCGGCCGGCCACTTTTGAGTGGTGGCTTGCTTAAAACACGGGGCGATTCGGAAGCAACATGCACCGGGGCGACCACCATTGCCTCGATCTCAAGCTAGCGCGATCGCCGCCTCGGTGTTGGGCGGTATCCTCTCGATTCATAGGAGCCACCTATCGGCTTCCTTAGCCTCGACCAGGCTGCCGGATGGTCGTGGGCTCTTTCAAGGCGTCAGCTCTCCGGAGGCGGAAGCTTGGAGCTCCTTGTCTCTGTGGCGCTCGGCATCCCTCAGTAGAGTGATGAATTCACGAGGAGGACATGTTAACGAAACGATAGTAATAATGCGAAAAGAAAGAGCGTGTTTAATGAAGCAAACATAATAACCTTCCAAAGTTTATATATATATATATATATATATATATATATATATATATATATATATATATATATATATATATATATATATATAAAAGGCTTTATTAACTACGACTTTATTTAATGCGAGACGAGGACTAGGTTCTGAGTATTTTCATCCCGTCTTTGCTTGATTTTGATAAATATCCTCCTTTTCTTGATATATATATATATATATATATATAAAAGCTTTATTACTTTACTAGCTCTGCTTGGAGTACGGACGAAGTTTAGAGTTCTGAATTTGCATCTCGTCTTGACGATTTGATAAATCCTCCTTTGCGGTCTTGGCCAGAACAACAATCGAATACTCCTCACCCTGTCCTGCTTCCCAGGCTCTCACGGGCGTATAGCGATCCTCAGTGCAGTCGTCCTAGGCGATCGGTACGCTCACCCTTATTGAGAAGGCTTTTAGCGGTGGAGGATGGACTTGATATGGTTGGGTCCGTACTACACTTCCTCCATCACGGAGGCGGGGCGCGGGCAAATGGTTGGCTTGGTATTGATCGGCGGCAGCGGCTACGCCTGTTAGCGCGAGCTGCGGTACGGGCGAAACTCGATATTGAAGGATGGACCACTGCGATCTGAGGGGTGGCTTCCTCACTTGGCTCTTCCAGGAGACGTGTCCTTTGAGCTCGGTTGATCATTGGAGCCCCATTTCGGGGCGGGATCAGGTGTTTGTATATCGAACCCCCATCCATAGGGGACGGATGAGCCCTTCGGCTGTTCGGCTTCCGTTAAACTTCCCCTCATCATTTCGTTTCGCGCAAGCGATCTAGTAATCTAGGTCATCTCTTCCTCCTCTTCTTCTTCCTCGAGAGAGGAGTGGTACAGATAAAGGCAGACCCCGAGGTATAAAATCTTCCACGAGGTATGAGCACTCTTCCCACGGGGAGTCCTCTTGCTTTTATCATCAATACTCAGGCGGGATCAATCCTCTTTCTTGGCAAGGGGAAGCCCGTGGATCAGCTCACTCCATTACGAGATTGTAGGTGCGGGTGAGGCGGAGGCTGGAACCACGCTAGTGGACGTCGAGGGGATAGATAAAGGTACAATGCTTGTTCCGGCTCCGATATGACCTCTGGATCCACAAGATGGCCCGCCTGGCCAATTTAGCGGATCGGTGGTAGCAGTGTTCTCCACTTGTAATCTCGATGTAGCGAGCGAGGAATGTCGGAAGTTGTGGGTAGGGCTCCTCTCCCACGTCAACAAGGTTCTTCAAAGTCAGAAGAACCTCACAATATGCAGCTCTTGTCGAGCCTCAACGATCCTGATCTTCGAGGCTCGCCTTCTCTACCCATTGCACCAACCTGCCTCTCCATTTTTTCCCTGCATCAGTAATCCACAATCAGTCGCGCGTAAAGTCATATGTATGAATCTAAATTTGGCTCATGCTAGTTCCTACACACACACAGGAAGCGCTACGATAGGTTAATACTCACGGTAGGTCGGGAGGCGAGTCGTCCCAGGGGCCTTACTGGGATAGCCCTTTGCCTTCGTTTAGGAGAGATCGAGGAGCCCCGTTCCTGAGCTGCGGCCAGAGTCGTGTCGAGAAGGACATGAGGCCCCCTCATAATATTAGAGTAGGTAAAGCAAATCAACCCGATGAAAGGTCATTTGGTATAAAGTTCGCGCCAGTCACGGTTACGTTAGGATGAGCAAGGGTCGCGACCCCCTGGTAAAAAAGTGCAAAAATTTGTTTAACAAAGGTGAGCCTTTGGAAAACGGCTAAATGCATGAGTTCTTTCATGATAAAAAACACAACATTGTGTTCCCATGAGGAGTGGACTCATTCGGCTCAAATCCATTAACTTCAAGTCAATGTTCTCGGGGTTTGCAATGGATCTACGTTTATCCTTTATCGGGACGAGAGTATATGACTTGTAGAGCCAGCGTCTCACATAGGCCCTCGTTTTGACATACGGTAGTGGAAGTTCCTTCCTCACCTCTCTCGTACTTTCTGGTATATCAGAGAGAGGAAGAGGCGATGTCGACTGACCATACACGAGAACGGGTGAAAGGCAAAATCACTAAACACGGCGGCAAGATTAACAAGCCACTAGACACACCCTCACCCGGGACTTTCCAGCACACTGAAGAAGGTAGATAAGGAAGATTCAATACATTATTCGAGTAATGATTGCTGTAGTGACGAGCGGACACTTGAAAAGTTGTTGACTTGACAAGCCTTAGTCATGACAGTGTATGCGCGAAGGTCTTAGAGGCGATGGGGGATGCAACTCAGGATGATAGGAAAGGAAAGGAAAAATCTAATAATGACCCTCTATATACCAACCGCTTAGGACCTATAAGCGCATTAAATGCGACGCCTGTCCATCACCCCTCCCGATGTTCTTTCTTGACGACAATGGCTCTAGGACACGGTGAAGTCTGAGCTAGGTTAGTGGGCCCCGTCATTTGCCACGACACAGTATGCCCAAGCAGTTTCTGTGCTTGGGATCACTAAGTGTATCTTAGCAGATGGCAATGAAGCGCACACTTGAAAACAAAATAAAGTGCAAGATTACTTGAGTAAAGCATAGTACATAAATGTAAAAGTCACGATTTTGTGGTTGCGTAGCGGCATCGTCATTACGATTCATTACAATTGACAACCCAAGCGGTCGTATCATTAAATCAGAATCGGATCTGAAGCGGGACGAAGAAGCGGTAGCGGGAGTTGAAGAAGAAGAACAAAAACGAAGCGATGTAAATGATACAAAAAAAAAAGATGGAAAGGAGTCTCGAGAAGTACAAAGGCCCGCTGATTTGGATGGGGGTGTCCTCGGATCTGAAGGGTTCCATTCAAGTTTTAGAACGCAGGCCGCGAGGGCAATTCCAGCTCAGCTCAGACCACCATGAGATTCTACGCGTTCATGCTTGGAAAGCGCGCTCAAATAATCGATCATGATCATCCTTCATTTGTGATCCCCAATTTTACGATTCAGTGACGTTCGATTATCCTTCTGTGGAGGAGCGTGGATAACCGGTGTGATGGCGAACCTCAGTCACCTTCTAGCCTTTATGCGACCTCCGGTCTCGGGATCAACTGGCGACAATATGGCATCTAATGCATTTCAAAAGTTAGAAAATTCACATTGTTCAGCAGTTGATTGCTTCTGTTCCCCATGATATGCGGTCCAGTGTCCTCTTTTTCGGTAGGACGATCGCCTCAGGCGGGAAAAAGGGGCGTGTGGTATGGGCCTTGACCCGGGCCCTGCATGCGAGGCCTTTATTTAGAGCCCCGTGGTAGTGAGTTACTATTATAGGCCATGGTTAGACCAGCTTCCCGGGTTCTCGGGGCTCCCTTCTATTGAGTTTTAGAATGTGTGTTGTATTTGGATACTTGATAAATAGGACCCCCTCCTTGGTCTTGAATGGAAAAACGCCCTATAGTGTCTTATATGGAAAAGAACCCACTTATGATCACTTGCGCATTTTGGGTTCCTTGTGTTATGCGCATGTGAAGACGGGGGATAAATTTGCAAGTAGAAGTCGTAGGTGTGCCTTTGTTGGGTACCCTTATGGGAAAAAGGGGTGGTGTCTGTATGATTTGGAGAAACGAGATTTCTTTGTTTCTTGTGATGTTGTATTCTTGGAAGGGGTCTTTCCCTTTGCTTAGATGTTTTCTTTTAACAATGATGGGTTGCCCGATGATGAGGTGGTCTATGAGGACCTTGAGGAGTCATCTATGCCTGTATTGAGGGGTGTCGAGGAGGCAAGCTGGTTTGAGCGGGAGGGCCGTAGACGAGGGATCGAAGAAATGTTGGGTGGGGAGCAACGTCGGAGGCAAGCTTAGGTATGACTTAGTGATTAATGTTACTCACCATTAGAAAATGGAGTCCATCGCACCGTCACGCCCGTACGACATTCCTCGGGTGCACTACCATCTATAGCACACTATGTGAATTGTGATAATTTACGTGCGACATAGAAATTTTCTTGCGGCCTTGGCGGTGTCACGGGAACTTGTGTGTGCTATTTTGAGGCGTGAAGACAAATACTAGAGATGCCATTGCATCGAAATTAAACTCTTGAGAATAATGAAACTTGGGTTGTAGAAGACTTGCTAGCATGAAAGAAAGCTCTAGGGTGCAAGTGGGTATACAAGATCAATTAGAACTCCGATGGTACCATTGAGTGATTGAAGGCTCGGCTAGTTATCCTTGGGAATCATCAAATTGAAGGAATTGATTATACAGAGACATTTGCTCTTGTAGCCAAAATGGTTACAGTAAGGGTGTTTCTTGCCATTACGACTACCATGAATTGGGAAGTTCATCATATGGATGTCCACAATGTGTTTCTGCATGGTGAGCTTACGGAGGAGGTATACATGAAATTACCACCCAGGTTCCGGGTAGAGTCTTTCGGGGAAAGTGTGCAAGCTTAGGAAATTGCTATATGGGTTGAAGCAATCACCCCGGTGCTGGTTCGCTAAACTATCAACCGCTTTGAAGAATTATGGTTTTCAGCAATGTTATTCAAATTATTCCTTGTTTACTTTACAAAGAGGTGTCGTTCAACTCCATGTTCTTTTTTATGTTGACGACCTTATCATCTCTGGGAGTCATCTAGATGATATACAAAAATTCAAGGACTATCTCAGTACCTATTTCCACATGAAAGATCTTGGTTGTTTAAAAATTGCTTCTTGGGGTAGAAGTGGCATGCGGGACAGATGGGTTCAGCCGTATGAAAGAATTACGGTTTTAATTAATTTTATTCGATTATTCCTTGTTTACTTTACAAGGGTGTCGTTCAACTCCGTATTCTTGTTTATGTTGTGACCTTATCATCTCTGGGTCATCGGATGATACATAAATTCAAGGACTATCTCAGTACCTGTTTCCACATGAAAGATCTTAGTTGTTTGAAGTACTTCTTAGAGGAAGAAGTGGCACGCGAACCCGATGGGTTTGTGCTTTGTCAACACAAATATGCGCTTGACATCATTTTTGAAGCAGGATTACTAGGGAGCCGCGACTTCGCTGCGGTTCCATTGGAACAAAATCACCGACTGCCTTATCCTGATGAAGTGCTTTCGATGACCCGAGTCGTATTGTGAAACGGTGGGTGGTGATTTATCCATGATTTACTCTACCCGAATTATCTTATAGCATTCTTGTCTTATCTCAATTCATGCAGAGTCCTCGGGCAGAACACTGGGACACTGCTTTGCTGGTGGTCCGGTATCTAAAAGGTAATCTGGGTCAAGGTATACATTTAAGTAGCACGTGTGACATGCAATTACATGGGTGATGTGGCCTTGAGGCCCGGGCGTGCCCTTTGACTGGCGGTCCCTCGCGGTTGGTTGAGTGTTTCTTGGGGACTACGCCCGTATCTTGGAGACAAGAAGCAACATGTAGTATCTCACTCCTGCGTAGAAGCGGAATGCAGATCTATGGCTATGACTACTTGTCGGTTGGAAATGGCTTAAGCTCTTTTATCTAGTCTTGAGTGCTGTCTCCTTACATGTCACATGTCTCTTCATTTGTGATGGTCAATGACACTACATATTTCTCAAAATCACATTTTCATGAGCAGTCAAGCATATTGAAGTTGATTGTCGCATATTCCGTGTGATAAATTATCATGGAAATCAATCCCTTTCTGTCACATGCGCGGCTTCGTTGGCGTTTTCACGAAGGCGTTAGGCAAACGGCAATATGAGTATAATAGCCCTTGAGTTGGGCATCTGGGATATTCATTGCACCAACTTGAGGAGGGGTATTGTGAATATTATATTAATTATGTTAATATTGTATTTTAGGGAGTAAATATTGTTATGTTAGGAAGATAGATTATTGGGTCAATATTGTATTTTATCTTTAAGGGAGTTAGCACTGTTCTGTTAGGAAGATAGATTAGTGGGTCAATATTGTATTTTATCTTTAAGGGAGTTAAGCATCTTTAGGAAATATGGGTGTTGCCTAATATTGGGTGATTAACTTCTATAGAGACGGTGGAACAATAAGATAAAGGTAGATTGGCTTCACAAAAATCATCATTTTGTTTTGTTATTTTGTTATTGTTTATGAGAAATTTTAACCTTCTAATTGATCAATGTTTACATCTTTCTTTATATCATGCATGTTTCCCATATAGAGTTTTGTATTGAATTATTGCTTATCTTTTAATGCTTGTTTTGACTGGTAAAGATTTGTGGTTCATCAAAAGTGTAAAATCATGTCTCAAGGAATTATTTGGGCTAAAAGGGTAACAGAAATAGTGTCCTGTATCGACTAATGCAAAAGAACCTATTATTTGATGCAATGATGTTGATGTTTTTGTATGTTTGCGTTTCAAAATTCTTACCATCTTTTTAGAATTGTTAACACTTTTTCATCTTTCTCAATTACGTGCCCCTGATTATGGAAAATGACTTCATACTCCATTACAAGAATAAGTTGAGTGAGAATTTAAAAAGGTTCATGGAAAAAAGAAAAAGAAAATGTGAGCTCATGATTTTATTAGTTTATTTTAGTTAACGGTGGTGTAAAATAATCATGCATGATTGTTGGGGAGGATGCTTTGAGTTATTTCATGTCCAAACAAGGTTAATAATTTTGTAACAATCTAATCAAAATAATTGTAGGAAAATAGAAACAATCAGGCTTGCTTGTTTATAATTTTGAAAAGCTGTTTTATTTTAAAAAATAAGGAAAGCAATAAAGAACATGTTTGAATACCCTTTTTAATTATGAAGAACACACAAAATACTAAATGAGTAAATTCAAAGAACAAGACCGGCTTTCAAAAATAAAAACCAAACATAGAATTTATTTAATTTCATAAGAGGAAAGGACAGCAAACGAATATTTACTAATATGCATTACTTTAGTTTAATAATGAGATTATATTTTGCTGATATTTTTGTGAGTTAATTAATATTGAACTCATTCTATTGATTGCATATACCTAATGATACTCATGTTAATTTGTTGTAGCATATGTTGTCTACGTGCGGATATGGTTGCGTACACGACGGCATATATGCACACTCTATGTGCTTACATGCATGGCAGAATCATTGATAGTCGATACGTATGATAGTAATGTTTAATTGAATTCATAAGTAGGAAAAAAAAAAAGAGATTAATTTTTTAAAGTGAAGCTTTTAATGTATGTAAAATTGTTATGATTAAATGCAGCAAAGTGATAACGATTAGATCGAAAACTATATGAAGACACCTTGAGACTTATTTGGTTTACGTTTTAAAATTGTTTTTTATTTTAGAAAACGAAAACGTGAAAAATATCATTTAGTTTACAGTTTTTTTTTTTAAAACACAAAAACACTAAATTTAAATTGCAATGAATAGTTTTAATAGCCTTTTTTAATTCTGTGTTTTTGAAAATTGTTTTTCGTGAGCTGACTTTCTGAAAATAAACCTGAAACGTCTGTAGATTTTTACATGGTTCAATAGTATACTTATTTCCAGTGATAGACCTAGCTAATTCATAGGGGGCTATGCCCCTCAAAAAAATTTTCTTTTGTAGAGAGTTGGACTTGAACCCAACACCTTAATTATGTCCCACATGAATTTGGAAAATCCTATGCCATTAGACTAGAGTTCCAAGTTTGTCAATTTATGTCTGCCCCCTTTGAATTAGATTCGCAGGTTCTGTTTCCTTTACATCGGCAGGAATGATGATTCAAACTTTCATATCAATAAAATGGGATCATGGGGTATTTATAATAGCAATGGGATATAATGAATTTATAAAAATGCATATCTGTGTGTATTGTATCGACATATCGTATTGGAATTTGCCCGACTATTTTAAATCCGATATGAACCACATGCCATAACAAAAATTTATGGAAAGGAGAAGGAAAAAGGAAAAAAGGAAAGAAGGAAAGATGGAAGAGAGTTAATAAGATGGGATTTGAGGGTTGATGTGGACTCAATGGAAGTGTATGATTGTGTTTTGAGAAGGATAAATAAAGATGAGGCCTTTTGCTTCTCACCAACCCAACCCAGCTTGTGATGTCCACACCAAAAAGTAATTAGGGTTTTTGGCTTTTGGATGGTCTCGAATACAAAGCATCTTAGGCTTTGTTGTAATGTAATCACTTTATTTCCTTTTTCCCATTTTGTGATGTAAAAAGTATAAGCAAACACACCAAACCGACTAACTTATCAGACCAGGCAAAAAATATAAACAAAATGGTAATGTTGAGTGTAATATGGAAACTTGGTGTTGATTGATGCTACTTCACCATTACGACTCCTATCACCAAATTGAATTTTCATCTATAATTGCACATCTACTCCTTGGAAAAAATAAATTTTTTTATAAAAATGGAAAAAGGGAAAAAAAGAAGAAGAAAAAATATCAAGTTGGCAAGTTCATGTACAAAGAAAATTAGGCTACAAATAGCTCAAGATGCCTAGTGGCTTGGACCACATAATATGTATGTACGGATATTTGGTTCTTTGCTTTCAACTTAACGTGGGCTTGTGACCTTTCGAAAATTTGGTATATTTTGATGTGATTCGAAAGTGTCTAGTTCCCATGTAGAGTGAATTAGTCTTAAGATTTAAGGTTGTCATTACGTCGGCATATATTTTGGATTGAGGCTTCTTTATTGGTTGAGTATTTATCATTGGTGCTTTTATTGAGAGTTGGCGTAGTGGGAAGAAGGTACGCAATGTCAGAGATAGGGTTAAGATGAAAATTTATTTAGAGTGTAATTTATCTGTAAATGTCGAAACACTTAACTTTGGGGTGAAATGATCCCGATGTAGCTGTCATTCAAGTATAAGATTGTGGAGTGAGTCACTGCCTTAGGTTTTAACGTGGAGCCGTGCTTTTGGGTTGAGTTCTCTTATTAGCTTGGTTGCCTATCATATTTTTTTTCTTTGACTTATTCAAATTTGAACAAACCCACTTGTGATACATGCTCTGGATCACAAAATTTCAGCCATTAATTTGATATATATTTATGATTAAGACAGACAATTCAACATTGACAAATGACGCCGATTTTGTAGGTGTAACTTCAACTTGAAATCACAAAATCATGATGAGGCAAAAAATAAAAAAAAAAAAAATAAAGGCTAGTCATGAGAGGCCCTTGCTATAATCTTCATTCAACCCTCAGGTTTTTGCACACAGTCCTCAAATTTTAAGATTCTCTTTCCCTTCTTAAGTATAAAGCAAAGATCAGTGGGCAGTTTGTAAAATGTGATTAAAAGGCTGAGATCATAGCTTACTTTGGAAAAGCTGAATGTATATGCTCTCTCTAGATATAGAGAAGTTGATAGCAGGAATAATCTGAGTCATTAGCCCATTAAATGATAGAAATGTGGTGGTGTCAGGACCACCTAATCTCTCAAAGATTTGGTGATGAGTATTCAACAAAATGCCTAATGAAGTGTTCGTTGAAAAGCCAAGCATATTCTCCTACTTGAACATAATTAATTAGGTAAAGCATGTATGAGTTTCAAAGCTCAAATCATTAAGGGAGGCCAAACCCTAAAGCAATCAGTTTTTCACTCCATCACAACTGAAAGATAATCGTACTTTGCCATATTGATTATCTCAATTAATCGTCAGTGATTAATCATCACTATTAGTATAAAGATTAATGGATAATGTAGCATATATAGGTATAATTAATTAACTCATGGGGTATGCACCCATTTGTCTGGGTACGTAGTAAAAGCTAGCACTACAACTTCCATGAAATGTCAGTCTAGCTATTGATTCTAATTCAATACACCTTGATCCCAGGATTTCTTCGGTATGTGTAAACAATTATCAAAAGCACTCACACCCAGGTTAGATTGAATGATCCATCCTAATTTTGCAGTATTTCATGTTTGATCATTATTCCATTGAACTTCTTCAGCATGCATTAGATGCATATCCGGGAATCATCTGACCAGTTTTTTATTTGAGGGCATGGCATTGTACTTGATGTAATGGGGCTTCTAGAAGGCTGGATGGGTACATAGAATTGAACATGTTTTTCCATTCAAACACTGAGGAAACAGCCGCGAAGATGGTGGGGGTGTCAGAACTCCGTCGATCCCAGTCAGGATATTTTTGGTGATTTGATTAAAAAATCTTTTGAAAACTCAATTTCAAAAATTTGATCCCTTATTAATTTCTCGTATGATTTTGACAAAAATAACCTCATTATTTTCTTGTTAAAATAACCGATTCTTTTTAAGATATAATTAGATATATGAAATAGAAATGACCATTTTGTCAAAAGGATTATGTTTCAAGAAGAAAATATGAAGATATGTTAGATTCATAAATATTGCATTATTGGATGTTGGAAAAAAATGGGGTCTTCTGATATTGGGGAAAATATTGTATTTTGTTTTTAATTTTCTTAAAAAATCTGTCTAGGTGGATGTTGTCAAAATGTTATATCTTTATAAGTCTTTACATTAACTGGATTATTGGGGCTTTGGGTGCGTCGTAAATGAAGCGTCACGTATGGGGTTAGATTCATCGAAAATCCGTTTTGTTCGACGTCTACCGCGGTTAGCGCAGCGCATTCTATCTCTTACGCCCAGTCGGGAGCGCTATAGGCCAGTTTCGTCGTATTGACATGATATTATCAGAAACTTTGGCGCAAGGCGTTTATGGTTTGTTTTAGACTTTTAATAAAAATCTTTATCTGGAGTGGATATTATACGTCTTCGTATACTCATGATCATGCTTATTTAATCGTGTAGGATATTATTGAACTTTGGATCTAGTAAGCACAAACATTAAATTAAGAAAACAATGAGTAAATTCAGATAACACCGAAATGATGTGGCTTTCTCTATGTTTCAAAAACAGTTCTCAAAAATAATTATAAAAAAGAATAACTCAAGGCTACTAAGTCATCTCATGGGTCATTTCTCCACGGTTGAATCAAGCAATTGAAGAACAGTACTGTTTTGGTAATAAAAATAAAACCCCGACCAATTAGACATATAAATAACACTATTTATAGTTTTGATCATAGATTTGAAAGTTCAGAAAGGTAAAATTCATTAGATAACATCAACATGATCCTGTTTATGAAAATTTATAAGATGGAAACTGAAAGCTGTCCTCGTCGGAATATATGCTCATATTTATATATCCACTTGCTTCAGTTAATACAGTATGAGGTGGGCTTATGAGGTCCTGTCTGAAGGGCACATGATTTTGTCTTTAATTTGTTGCAGTTATTAGAATTAGAACTTGTATAATCATGACCATATTAACTAAGAAAGGAATTTGGGTCCAGCACCAATAAGAAAAAGTTTGGCAGAAAATTAAAAATAAATAAATAAATAGTAGAAAAAATAAAAAAAATCTTTCTTTTTCTCTTTCTCTTTCTCTCATGAGTCAAGACTCCAATAGCTGGATTGCAGAGGAAAATGGAGTAATGAGGGCTACACAGTTGTAACGACCCAGAGGTACAGTGCATTTTCCTGGGACCCTTAAGGGAGTACCATCACATGTTAAAAGGAACATTTTTACAATGCTTGATGATCTTCTACTGGTCTATTCTATTGAGGTATGCAGCTGGACCTGCTGTTGGGGGGGACTATATAGAGACATGGCCATGTTTAGTTATTGTTTTTGAAATATATTTCATAAAACAGTTTTTAAAAAACATAAAAAACAGATAATGGGAACCAAACAGCCCCTAATTGGCTGAAACCTTTTTTTTTACAATTAAATACTTTAATTACAATGTAATAAATTATCCCATTTAAACTAAAATATGAGACCCATTCTTTCCCAATACTTTGCTTTTTTAAAACATGGAATGCTTTAACATTTGACCTGGTCATAATAGACACAAGAACATGTTTTCAAATGCCGCATAGGAAAGAAAAAGACCTCTCAAGCTGTTTTGCACTCTTCCCTAAGCCAACTAAATATATATATATATATATATATATATATATATATATATATATATATATATATATATATCCATCACTTTACCACATATTGTGATTAATGATAAGTTGAGAACTGGGAAATAGATCTTGACTTTTTTTTTTTCTTGCTTACTTTCTACCTTCCAATAGTCACTGATCAAGTAATTAATAAACCCATCAGAATTCTTCTTCTGTTTGTTGACATTTGGTAACTTATTCATGAGGGGCTTATGCTTCTTCCTTGCCTTTACAGTAGTATCAAATATTGGTTGCATGGGTCAGGAATATTAAACCATTTCTCGACCATTTGCCCTATGGTGAATGGTATTCATGAGGGACTTATGCTTCGTCCTTCCCTTTACAGATTGGATTATAACTTGCATGGTCAGGACTCAGGATTATTATACATTTCCCACCTAGTTGGAAACACTGAGTTATAAATATATATATATTCAAAACCCATTCACAAGTGCATTTAAGACTCACTCTGCCGATTCCAAGATGTGTTTCCTTCCCCTTACCGTGGTTTTCTTTCAATCCAAACATTTTCCTTGAGAGATGGGAGTTTCTGTGCAATATTATAAGTAACTTCTTTTTAAAAAAAAAAAAAGAATCAACAGCATCCTGTGACCTCAGTAATATCAAGTCTCAAATTTTATTCTCAATAATCTGTTAAAAAAAATTAAAATTGCTTCAGCCTGCACCGCTCCACGGTCCACCATTGACTTTTGACTTATTTAATTGGAAAAATTGTGCTTCAGCTCTTTGATTCGGGAATAATGGTAAAAAAGATGTAAAAAATCTGAAAATCGTAGTTAACGATTTATAAAAAATAATTGTGTTCCTGGGTTATGATAAGTCTTGCAAGTCTTCTTGCTAATAAATTATAAATGGCGTCTTAATGTTTTGGAGTGCTGGCACTAAGAATGAATAATTTGAAATATATTTAGAGTTTATTAAGGTGTCATAGATATTATCGTCAATGAAACATGTCGAGTCAGTCGATATAGGTGGCTTCGAGCTCAACTTGATTAAAAACTTGAGCTACCGAACTATTTTGGAACTGATTAAGTTTTTTTTATATATTCAAGGCTCATTCCGAAAATATTATTCACTGGCTATTCGATAAAACTAGAATTAATTAAAATTAATAAATAATTGTAAATGAGCTTGTTTCGATTAATAAAATAGTAAGCGCAACTAAGCTAGTAAGACTTGAGTAAAGTATTATGATCACAAAATGCGACTCAATAGTCTTCGTCTCGAATAATTTGGATTAAGCTGCAGAGTCAGATTAGTGTCTGAGTCGAATCGAATGAACTGCAGTGGAGCAGTAATTTACATTCTTACTGCTTGGTGCTTTATGAAATTGCCTTAACCATGTATTAACCATTTTCTATGAAATGGTAAAGAAATTGTTTAATACTCTTCTTTATGCCTTCTTTACAAGTATTCCCAAATGAATGTACTGAAAGACAAGTTTCCCTTTTTATTTAATTTGATCATAAATTCGTTAAAATCTATCTCCTTGCTTAGCTGTTTTTGATACTTGAACATTCAGGAACTAAAAAACATAACAGGAGTTTTGTTCACTTACACAGGCTTCTCATCCATTTACATAAGAGCAGAAATGTGTAGCAGAGAGAGAGAGGTTATAACTCCATGGATAAAAAATAAGCAATGGCAAGAAATAGAAATCACATTAGTCTTACATATAAATTTTGAATAGCTCAAATCCGGAGCATGAAATCATACTCGGAAAATAAAAACTTACAGAGCAAATGGATCGATCATAGTAAAGCAAAATGATTAATTTATTCTCCTAGTGAATTCATATAACAAACACAAAATGTGAGATTTTACACTTTTGTTTCTAGCACTAAATTAAGGACTAGTAGTTCTGATCTCTTCTTCCTGTGAAGGCCAAAAGATTTAAAAAGGCCCACAACAAATTAATATAGAAGAGAGATAACCCTAGCCCCTTCAGAAAAAATC